>KN885290.1:0-14428 GCA_000934455.1 Apostichopus parvimensis
GTTTTTTTATCAAAGAAAGCAAGACAGAGTATAAATGAAATGAAACTTGGAGAGAAAATAAGAAATGTCAAACACAATATAAACTAGTGTGGCAGCATAAAGATGTCCTTTTTAGACTTGCTCAAGTCATCATCTAGGATATATATGGATGATCTTTGACAACAGTGATGTACATTTTAAAGTCATACTCCGAGTGGCGAACGATGGTAAAAAATTTGTAAATTGAAGAGAAAATTATTTCACAGTGGCAGTTAAAATGACTCCGGTCTTGATATCCCCACTCCCCAAAAAATAGAGATATTGTTGATTTGAATGATTTTTAACCAGCTATTTTCCCTTTGTACAGAAGTTGATGGTCTGTGATGTCATCTGGATAGAGATTATTCAGAAGATTTTAATACTTGTAGTTCGGCTAGCTATTAATCTGATCTTGTTGATTTATCCCTTGAGACCTAATACATATATATATATGGAAACGTTTGCCTACAGCTGGCAATGTTAATATCAGTATTTCAAATTTCATCTCCTCAAAATGCAATTCTTTTGTCGAGAGAAGTATTATATTTCCTACGTGAATAAAACGATTAATTTGAAATATTATTTTAGATATCTGAGAGAGACATTCACAGCTCAATTGCCACGATGACATTTAATACTCACTCTGCCGTTACAAGATGGACGCATCGACAAACTATCACCGAATATCAAAAAAAAAAAAAAAAAAAATTGTTTCTGTTTTGTACCAAAATGGTATGAGGATGTGGTTTTCACAGTAGAGATGTCGAAAATTTCCGGCATGTTTTTATCATTGCGATCAACGTGAGCCAGTGGAAGTTTTACTTTAATTCGTTCATCTACTGTAGTAAACTTACGATTGGAAGTCTGGTTTTTAGATGTTCATTATGAATAATCAACCTTCTCATCTCCCTCCTAGTATTCCTAGCAAATCGCCCATTTTGACCTTTCGAATCGACCCTCTTCTCTTTTCTTTTATAGACTTTGCATGAAACTTGCTGATCTTGAATCTGTAATCAGGATTAAAAAGCTGTAGTCAAGTTGATTCTTGCTTTAATTAGGTGACCACAAAATGATTCATCGATTTGGCCTACAAAAAAAAAATAGGAAAAAAAGTAAAGGAAAAAAACACTGGCCGACAATAAACTTGGCTGACTTTTAATGAAAACCTTTTTAGAGTCTGTAATTGTATCCGTTTTCAATGAAAGTGTGGAGAGGTTATCAACCCCCTCTCCCACTCCCCTTTGCCTTCCCCTCCCCTCCCCCCTCATTGGCTACGACTATTACTCTATCTTCTCCAGAATTTGGTTCTTGTTATTTTACTGGATGGCTAAGTTCCGTTCGTTCTATCAACCTGTTACATAGACAGCGCATTCATGAATTGCCAAAAGTTGTTTGTAGCAAGTTGGGCTGTAAAGTTTTAATTGTTTAAAGCTAACCCTACTTTTTCTGACGTTCTTTGTTCCCACAAAACCAAAAGAACGGTGTTTTAAGTTTTTAACTTTTCCCGCTCGGAAAGACAGAATTCCGAATGGCAGTCCCATGCCTCCATGCGGCATACATGTTCTCGTAGGAAGCGGGAAAAAAAAATCATTTGTGAGAACGTCAGAGGCGGCCATATTTTTTTTGGAAACTTTCCAAATTTGATGTGGATCAATCAGAGAGAGAAGAAGAAGAAAGAGACAGAGAGGAGAGGATGAGAGAGTTGGATGAAAGCGTCGAAATGGGGAACGGAATCTGCTCGTTCCCAAGGTTCCATTCTTTGTCTTTCTTTCAATGTCCAGCGGGAGAGGGAAGACTAATTTATGGGGGGCGCTCTGATGTTGTTGAATCTCTAGAGCGATTAATGGTCAATCGAGGTCTGACGATTTGTTTTTAAAAGATTTCACGAGCCTCCGAGCGCTTTGGGTCACCCTGGTCGGCCGCTGCGGTCAAACAACGTTTCTCGACCTCGTCGTCGTCGGGACCCTTTTAGGAGACCTCCTCTATCAGTCAGTCGTTTATCCTCTTATTTTATGTTTTGATTGACGTTTTTGCAGTTTCATCATACCAGGGTTTTAACAAGCATATATTGTGGTAGGGCGTTGATTGCTTTATTGACTCGCATGGCAAATGCTTCCGTATCGATGAAAAATTGGCAAAGTAGTAAACTGAGGGGCACAGCTCGCTTAGAATCAACATGTAATGGTTTGAAAATGCTACGGATACTGTGTACAACTTAACTAACGTGTGACCGCTAATATTGACACAGAGAGGCTGAGACCTTCCCTTCAACTACTGAGTGGAATATAACATGTCGTTTATACAGAGTAGGACGGATAAATTCCATCTGGCAACAAATCTCTCCACTGTATCTGTCTCCATCTTTGGGGAGGAGGGGGGGAGGGGGAGGGTGGTTATTGAATGACTTAACAACGGATGTTATGATAAAGGAATTAAAAGATTAAAAAAATGGAACAAATGTGATGTCCATGAATCATTGCAGAGATTTCTACTGATTCTGTTATGAAAAATGACAGTTTGGTAGCATTTGTATTATATTTTCATCCTGGTTGTATCAGTGATGAGAGAACCTTCTTTGTTAAGTAAGATGTAGTTATGTCACAATATATGCTTAATATCATGAGAAAAGTGTTTTTTTTTTAAAGCAAAGCATCGTTGCTCAGTTTGTCTGTATAGACTTGTATCTTGCATTATATGCTATCCTGTTTGCATTTAATAAACATGGGCTGCATGAATTTATTTGAAAGATCCTGTTAACGATTAATATTTCAGGCACCTTAAGCGCCCCTCCCCCCCCCCCAAAAAAAATCCCCAAAAACACATTTCCTGCTTGCTAAGGAAAGTAATTGCTTAATAATGGAAACCTCAACTCGATTTGCCCATATATTAAACAATGGATCCAAGATATTATTAAGGAGGGGGGGGGGGAGGGGTGGTGGAGTGCGGTATAGTTTTGTGGTTTGTGAAGCCAACTCCCATGCAAGAGGAATCAGTAATATTTGGGAATAGTGGCATGCCTCATTTGAATATTGTGATTGTAAGCAATATGTTCAGTAAAATTGAAATTACAGGATCATTTAAGTTAGTGGAATTGACTATATTGCTAGTCCTTGTCCTATCAATTTGAAAATATGAAAACATATTTTGTCATAAAGGAAGCATTGGTGGAGAGAGTTAAAGCTAGTTAGGTCTTTACATCGATAAAGCCACTTTACAAAAACGAAAAATAAAGAAAAAGAAGAAGAAATAACAGAGTTCTGCCATTGATATTTCTTTAGTTTCCAATTTTCTTAGCCCCCAAATTTTTTTATTCCTGCTTCGTAAATAAAATAAGTTTCTTACAGTGCTTACTAATTACAGGCTCAATTTGAATTCGGGAAAATATTGACCATATGGTGCTGGTGATAGCTGATGTTTGAAGCAAGCATGTAGAGACTAGTTCTGCATACTGGGAAACATGTATCCCCAAGAGACCAATATACCGCTTGTTTCTCTCTGTAAAGAATAAAAAAGGGAAGACTTTGCTATTTTAATAGCCAGGGGTGTTCATAACGATGTTTAATTAAAGCATATTCCACGAAGGTGTTCTAGGTATGAAAGAAAACGGTTCTCGCAAATTTTGCTCCCGAAAAAAGTCGGACAGAGGTAGATAAAGTTAGAAGAATCGAGACTTGAAAAGTTTATAATCGACACTGACTTCAGTTTAAAAAGTCAGATATCGCATTGGAGTACAATGAAGAAATGCGTGAGAAGGAAGTCACATGTTCATTGTGGGCGGTGATATTACAGGTCAAAAACTGGACAATTATACAAAGTGGGAGATGTTTCATATTGTGAGTATAACCCCAACAAGGGGAAAGAAAAAGAAAAAACCTCGTACTGATTTGGGCCGATCAACCCTTTTGTTCCAGAAGACGTTAGGCTCTGCTTTTTTCGTCGACCACCTGCTCCGTCCCGCTCCACTGACACATAAACAAAAACTGTATTAAGCTGGGAGATTCAACCAGCTAGAAAAAAGCCAGTGTTTGTGTGATTTATGGTATGTTTCTCTTCAAGGACAAGTTATGGCGGATTGGTCATTTCACGGTTTTGAGTTCCCAGATGTAAACATCATGAAACGGCAGCAGCTTGTTGCAAATTGTCCGTTCAGTTCAGGCGGGGGCGAAAAGTCCAACATAATTAATTCTTTATTTATTTTAAGATAACTGGACAGCATTAGTTGTCCACATGACCATTACCACCGGAAAGGAAGTGATGTTCTTCTTAAGAAAGTGATGATTTTTTTCGCCTTTTCTTTTCTTTTTCTTTCTTAAAGTAAACAAAGCCCTTTTCCTTGATGGCTTGTCGTTGTTGCAGGCAAAAGCATTTCGATTGAACGTGTTTGACGTATATAGCTCTTTTCGTTTCTGAGTTATATATATATGCAGAGTAAATTCCTACATAAAAACGAAAAGAAAAGTAAAATCGAGTCATCCTGTAAATTTGGATGACCTAGTCAGAGGTGATATGTCTTTGTCACAAAGGAAACAAATCAACTATTTTTTTTTTACTTTATATTTTTTAAATTTTTTGGAAGAAGGTTTGTCTTGGCTGAACTGGCTGGTTTGTTTTTTGTTTGTTTTTTTATTTTAGATTTTAGAATACATTTCATGCAGGACTTACCGTTTTTTTTTCTTTTTGTTAAAGCGATGTATTTTGGCTAAAAGTAAAGAACCTGTGGCACAGGTCAGACACTACTAGACCTGTGGGCCAGTTTGGGTCCCAGGGAAGAATATGTCACCATGCAGTACACCTTCTTGAAGTCTTTGTTTTCCTTCAGTAAAATATGAATATAAGAACAAATTATTATTAAACCCCATATTTCCCCAGGCTCCTAATTGACACTGAGCTGTAGGCTGACCCCTCCCCCTCCACCCCAAAAAGCACCCCCTCCCCTCTCCCTATACTCAAACATATTGCAAATTATCAGAACATGAATTTTCTCCTTTGTGGAATTTTTCTAGAAACAGTTTTTTAGTCTATGTCAATGTAACAGTATTTTAAAGTTAACGTCATCATTATACTCGATGCGTTTTTCACGTAATTTTCCGGTAAATTTGAAAAGCCAGAAATTGGTTTCGAGAGAAAATGGGACCATCTTTCCTGTCTTAATGAAACTGTTAAATCAATTATCTGTGACATATAGCTACTTTGTACATGTGTAATAGATGCACCGAGTTTGGTATGGCCCTCGGCGAAAATTAGCTAGCAAAAGTGTCCCTCGATCCTTGCAGATTTGTCGAGAGTACCCTCAAGAATTAAGTCTGGAAGGATCTTGAGGAGGTGTGAAGGAGTTTTTATATTGTTCTTCCTTGCTCTTCAGGTGTAAAGAGAAGTTTAGAATGTTGGATCTGTTTGGGGCGGGGGGGGTGGGGGGGTTAGTGTCACGGTAGGGAATATCAGGTCATATTAACAGTGACTGAAAAGAGAATAAGTTCTTTGGGGGGGGGGGGGGGGTTAGTTTCACCTTACGGAATATCAGGTCATATTAACAGTGACTGAAAAGAGAATATGTTTTTTTGGGGGTGGTGTTTGAAAATGTCCCAATTACCACATATTTGCTTAAATCAAGACATCATATGAAGGCAACATGTAGGCTTTTCAGAGAGGTTGAAAGAAGTCATGGATAGGTCATGGATACTTATCCATGGTTAATTTTGTTTAGCATGTGAAATCCTAGCTATCTTTAATATATTCTAAGGTAGGAATTGGTTGAAGTAACAATCCTATCTTCAAGTTCACTCCGAGATGGAAATATTGGTTGAAATGTACTCCTATCATGAATTCACTCAGAGAATATGAATTGGTTGAAATATAATAACTCTCATCTTCCAATTCACTTCCAGGAAAGTTATAGCCATTTTTTTTCTAAAAGAAAACCCCCTTTGCGATTATAAATAATAAAATAGAAAATTTAAATATGAAACAAAATGAAATCCACTTGAACTCGACATTATAGTATCCTTATAAACCACTGTAAATATATGGCCATGTCATTTGTTTTCTTTTAAAATTTGCTGTAAAAAAAACCGACCTTGGCCTGACTTACAGCTCTCTTAGTATTCAAGCTCTTATCTCCGAGACACTTTACAATGTCCATCTCCATTTTATCCATACTAATACTACTAAGTACTACTACTACTACTGCTACATAGAGAGGGAACATTTCCATGTGCTGCTCCAGAATGATGCTTTTGTCTCGGCTTCTCTGACCTGTAAAACCTCGCGGTACATCCAGCGACCTCTGCTTCAGTCACAGACATTCGACACCCTTTCCATTCCTTTTTCTCGTCGCTGCTGCGCAACTCTCTTTTGCCGCACTCTCAGACAGGCTGGCCTTGAAGCATGATCGGAGAGACGCAACAACTTACGAAGTCTGTCGCAATGTCAGGAGGCCAACGTACAGACTCGCAGCGACTGGAATTGAAACGGCTCATTTACTCATTTATCAGGTCGGCATTGAGCGGAACACCCTTTGATTTACTCCACTATAAACTGTCAGGTAGATACTGACACAGGGAGGCTGGCTGGCTCAGAGCTTTAACAATGTGCTACATCTTCTTTCGCTTCTGCCTCTTCCTCCTCCTCATCTTCCTCTCCATCTTCTTCTTGGTTTTTTGTTGTTGTTGTTATAACGAGTATTACAGCGAGGTGGTGTTGTATCATTGTTAGTAAGATAACATAGGGATGAAGGAGTACGGTTAGTTTAGTTTTCATCGGCGAACTTGATAAAAGAGTCGGGGGGGGGGGTTAATGTTGGTTGCTGGCTTCTGTTATGATGGGGTATATCTAATTCTTCTCTTCATTAATTAATTAGATCTGTGTACATAGACATCCATCGCATCTTGCGAAATCTGTTGAAAGAATTTTCCGGTATTTTACTCGCAACTATGCGATGACAGTACATTGTCTCCTTTTCTTTTTTTGGGGGGGGGGTCGTTTGTAGTTTAAGGTCGTTGCTTGTCACGACTGGTAAGATGACCCTGTTAATGTAGTATTATGACCTTGAAAAAGAAAAATTGGGAAAGCATGAAACGACAGAATCATCATTTTGATAAAAGATTGTAATGACAGCATTGCTGATGAAAAAAAAAGGAAGCATTGTGTCAAAGCTTTTATGATACAAGAAAGTCAATCAACAAAAGGATTGTTGTTAAAAAAGAGAAAGCATTGTAGAAAAGCTTTGCTAATAAAAAATGGTATTTCCAAAAGTTTTTGTTTGAAGAAAATATTGGTCAAATATTCATGGTCTGCTTTATGATAGAAAAATAAAAACATGAGGAAAGTTTGACAAAAGCATTGATGATAATGAGAAAGCATTTTAGAAAAGCATTGTTGATGAAAGTATTGAAAGCATTTTTAACTAGTGAAATTTAGAGCAGATATTTGACAAAAGCATTGAAACAGGGTATTCAGCAAAAGCATTGCTGACGATACAGACTTAAGTGAAAGCATCCTCGACGAAAGATCAAGATTATTCACCAAAACAGAATTTCCCATTTAAAAGGGAGAAAATGGAGCTGAAATCCGTAGTAAACAAAATTTGATAGAAAGAGAAGTTTTAACAGAAAGGAATTAATGATCAAAAGCAAAATACTGATTTATAAAAAGCATTTCTAACAATTAAACAAAAGGATAGTTGGTATTAAAGTGTGGAAAGTAAACAAAAGCATCGATGATGAAAAAAAAACCAAAAAGGGAAAATTGATTATAAAACAATAACAAATACTTTGTCGGTACAATAAAAGCAAAATATTTACCGAATGTCGTTTTTTTTCTCCCCATGGAATTGAAATGCACCATACCTGCGTTTTAGTTTCTGCCGTTCATGTTTGCATGGCTTAAGAGCTTAAATAAGCCAAGTGAAAGTACACATTTTTTGTTTTGAATATTAAATTTGTGGGCAAAAATTACACTTCAAAGTGTAATTACCTGTCCAAAACAAATTACTTAAAAAGGAGAATTTTTTGGGGGGTAATTCTATAAAATGTTGTTTTGCTTATAGTATGTTATTTCATCTAGTCATTCACTGTATGAATTTGCTTTGATAAAAAACCATCGTTTTAAATTTGGTTTCCAGTACAATATACTGATCTGTTGATACACACGAAACGTAGAAGGGAGAATAAGAAATAGCAAAGAGTAAAATAAAAAAAAAAGAAGCATTTTGTTGATATTCCATGTTTTTCTCCTAAAATAGACAGAAATTCCCTGAAACCTTGACCACTAAGATAATCCTATGCTCTTTGAGTTTCTACCTTTGCTTTCTTGACTTGACTTTTTGATTCTTCACTGTTTGCAAAATCATATTTTTATTATTAAGTGGAGAAGGGAAGAAATAGACGAAACAACGTTTTTTCTTCAATTTGAATTTTTTTCTCACTTTTTAAGGATTATAAAAGTCCAACTGGCAAAGGGTTAGTTTAAAGAAATGCACATTTCAAATTTGTTTCTACATCTACCCTTTGGTGGGACTCCCACGTGTAAAACCTCGTCTGCACCCCCTCTGACCTTCTTGGTACCCCAATAGAATACCTCCTACCACCAATCCATACCGATCCCAGACAGAAAGACAAATTATATCGAGAGAAAGAACACCGACACGTATCGGAATGAAGCCAGTCATAAGTATACACGTATATACCTGGTAGCTACAGTAGATGTGTATATATATATGTGTATACGTGTATACAGATATATGTATGTATATATATGAACATGTATATGTATATAGATACTGTTTATAACCGAGTGGTTTTCTATACTGTGTTGTCGTCTTACAACTTAAAAACTGAAAGTTCAGACTTGGAGAGTTGCCCATCGTAGTCCTCCCTGCTGCCGTTGTCGACCTCATCCTCCTCCTCGTCTTCTTCGCCGCCTCTGCTTTCGTCGTCGTCGTAGTTTGTTGCGTAGAGTGCATGTAATGTTATGTGCATATCATTGGTCTGAAGTCTCTACATCCAGAGAGGCTATTCTCACCATGTGACAACAGGAGCAAGAAGAAGGAAGAGAAAGAGAGAAACAAGGAGAAGAGGAAGAAGACGACTACTACTACTAACTACGGCTGCGTTGCGTGTTTGATTCTGTACACTACTAGCTGACCGGGCAGGAACCCTCCTCATGCTTCTATCATCATACTTCAAACCGTTGTTACTGATTGCACAGTGCAGTGCATTCTGTGGCGCACACACACATAATACTTATTGACCGGAGCATATCCACCACACGACAACAAACAAAAAAAGGCTGGGAAAAATTGAATGGTTTTTGGCATTATTTTAAAGAAGGATTAAATGTGTCTTTTATTTTGTGAGCTGATCCTACAAATGGGACACTGGATTCACAACCAGTCGTCATCATTTTGAATGTAAGTTTTCTTTTCTAGATTAATAATTTTTTTTCCTTTTTTTTTTTCTCTTTGCATGCTTAACCTTTCTCTTTATCTTATCTTCTTTCTTTCTTAATTTATTTATTTCTATATTTTATTTATTTATTTATTTATTTCTATTTATTATTTGCTATGTGTTTGTGCGTGTGTGTCTATTATCTTGGGGGGCACCACCTACACAAGGTTGAATACTGGTATAAAATAAGAAGGGTGTATCTTTTGGTCTAATATAGCTACTAATCCCAAAGGATGGATTAAAACTTATCTTTAAAGCAAATATTTGCAAAAACTCCCCATTTTCCGAAGCAAGAAAAATTTGCAACTTGGTATTGTGTGGTGTAGCAGTGACTAATTGTAACACAGTGTGCTGTAATGTAACCATCAGCCATCCAACCCATATACTGAAGGGGGGGAACATGAGGGGGAAAAAATAAAATCCGAATGCAATGGTATATTCAAAATCAACAAGAAAGAGGCTAAGTAAATGTTAGCGTTTCAGTTAGTTTAGTAAAGGGAAGCTGGCTTTTCAACGTTGATATGATATAGTGTCTGTACGGACAGGAGGCTCTTTGCGTCGTCGATACGGCCGAGCTAATTGGTGTGTCATCATACCGAGGTATCCAGTGGGCGAAGGCAATCGCACGCTCACGGAGAAAGAAAAACCCGAAAATAGTCCTCTGAAAACATATACCACTGTCTGTTTAGATGTTAAACCCCGACGAATTTTTACCGATGTCTTTAATTTTTGTACGAAAATAATTCCAGTAGACGGGCATCTCTTCTTGTTAGATCATCGGCGAGAAATGTTTATTATTAGCCTACCTTGTCTGTACTCGAATCAGAGATTTTATTCATGCCAAAATAGAAAATTAAAGAAACAATAATATATATACATATATATATAACACCAAGATTTCTATTCATAGAATGTGTTATGATATTACATATCCCTTCATTAATTTGTATACATTTGAAGATATTTATTTCTCTCCATCCAGAATATGTACCATCAAGTTCGTAATATCTGAAAGGTTTTTCCAATTAATATGAAATAACAGAAAATTGATGGGAAGGCGCATTCAAATAGGTTAACATGTTGTTTGAGAAAGACCAAAGCGGGTGTTTATTTATCTTTGTTTTTTGTTTAAAAATATTTTCTTATAAGGCAAATATCCTTTTTTCAAAAACTATAAAGCAAATACATGAAAAATATGAATTTTTAGACCTCCAGCTTGACTAGAAGTTTTTTTCTATTTTTACCCCGAATATTTTAAGCTTTTCCCCCTTCTGTCTTACTCCCAAGCCTGTTTCTTTTTTTTTGGGGGGGGGGGAAGGGGGAATTAAACTTAATTTGAAAACAAGATAAAAAAGAAAATTTTAGTAGATATTGTGCAGTGAAATAAATTTGTCCTGTTTTTGTGAGATTGAAATAAAACAAAAGCAGTAATTTATAAAAAGTATTTAAAGGGAAAAAAAGTACTTGTTTAATCTACTTCCTGTCATTGTAAACATTTTAAGTTTAATAGAAATGTTGGCTAATAAAAAGGTATCATATCTCTGGTCAGTTTTTTGAGATGTGAGTTTAATATCGAACGGAAGGAAATAAAAACATAATCATCTTTTCCTCTGTCGTCGTTCGAAGGTCGAAATTAAACGAGAAATAAATTCAAGCTTTTTATAGCGGTGCTTAAACATGACAATTAAATTTGCAATTATCAAAGGTTATGAGGAGGATTTAATTACGACGTGTTTCGGTTACCCTCCTTGTGGAAGAGCCTGAACTAATTCATCACGACAAGACGAAGCAGCCACAGCTGTGAGAGGAGAGGCGAGAGCATGTCTCTCTCTACCTGCAGCAGCTGCCGAAGGAACCTGCTCTGGACATACGTTAAGCTCTCTCCTTCATAGACTATGTGTAGCTATGTCCGTTTCTAATTTCTCACCTCAAACCTCAGCTTTTTCATTCGCTCTTTGAGCTATGCAAGAAAACAAAATAGAAATTATTTTCCAGTCCTGTGATTTTCCTTTCTAGTTTTATTTTCTCTTTTTTTTTTTTTTTTAGGTATGTACTCAAAAGGTTTAAAATTGGATTTCTAAATTCCCACATCTCTTCTATAAAGACTTTTATTTTTGGCTGTGTGTTATTGGCACTTACATTACATGTATAGTTAAATGTTGTAAAGAAATGTCTTAGCATTAAAAATATTCAGCAAACCAAAAAAAGGGGGGGGGGGAAGAAATGAACATTTTACACTCAGGGTTTTTATTGTTATGGGGAAGTTTGATTCCTTTTGGGAGATTTTGAAATTTTTGAGCATTGTCTTGAAATAAGTGAAATTATGGGATAAGTGCTGATTGTTGGAAGCACTCTGCCATATTCATAGGCATTGAAGCCTTTCATATTTGTCTGGAGACTTGGAAGCAGAAAGAAAGATATCGAAAGAGATTTCACTCTATCGCTGTATTAGCCTCCAAAACAATTTAATTTGGTTTCTGTAGAAATATAGAAAATGATTTCTTGCCCTCGATCATCTATAAGGACCTGCTCCAACAAACAAATTTTGGAGTGAAGAATTTTCGGGAAAAATGTCCGTCCCAGAATGTGAGACGTCGCTCGTACACAGTGAATGTTAAAACAAATAAACAGCTTTACAATGACCCATTGTCACAATGAGGCTTATTGTTTTAAGTATAATCAAGCAAAACTTAATTAGTGAAAAAACAAAACCATTATGCTTCCAGGCCAAAAAGCAACAGGACAAATCAAGAACTTCATTTTAGCTAGATCATTTAGAATAAAAGGAACAGGTTGACATGTTAAAGCAAATTTGAATGTTTTCTCAAGACGTTCATAATTTTAATTTAAAGCATTAATAATGAAGTATTATCAAGCCAACCTGTGATTTTCTAAATTACCTGCCCAATTTTTAGTGAAAATTTTAAGTTTCTTTTAAATTTGTTTGTACGGAAGTTTTAGCAATTTTAACAACGGAGAGATAATTAGTTCTAAGAAGTATTATTGGGGGTCTGAAGGAGAAAACCTCAATATTTTACAATAGACGTGATTTTTATTTTTTACTTTTTCAGTTTAAATCCGAGAAATATTTTAGAAGTTCCATAGTGTTTTCTTCCCCTGAATTTTTGGGGGGATATTTTGTTTTATCGTTTCTTTTTGTTGTTAGTTTGGTAAATATGGATAACATTTCTGTGTTAGTTATATTTATCTATTTTATTATATATGGAATAAGGTCTCTTGGAATTATTTTCTCTTCCTAGAAAGGAATATAAAAAAAATCTGTTTCTTGTATTTCTAAACAGACCTAGCTATCGAATTTAAGCAAGATTTCTCACCCTTTTTTTTATTCTTCTTTTATTTTCATTCTGTTGTGTTTGTCAAATTTAGAAAACTAACCGAATTGAAATTCCGAAATTGTTCTCATCGTTTTCAGTGTGTTAGTGTAACATTTTTTGCTATCATGGACAGACCTGAAACAAACATGTTGCTACAATTATTGGAAAACCAAGGTATAAAGAAAACTGAAAAAGTTCTAAATTTTTAATGATCTATTACAAATTAATTATTTTAAAATGTTTAAATGCCTGGAAAAGTTTTGCCGGCTGTGCGTAGCTTAGAGAAATGTCCCAGAGTGCTTGTAAGATTCGCAGAGGGCGTAGCAAGGAGGGAGGGGTAGAAATTGTATTTTCTGGCAGTGTGAATTATCCAGTCATTACCATTTTTAGGGATTTTTTTTTATCTTTGAAAAGAAGCAAACCTTTTTGAAACAATAAGAAAATATAACCAGAACTAGTTGAACCTTTCTTCCAGAAGGTAGTAAGTTTATAAGATCCTAGGGTAATTTCTAAGGAAACCTTAATTCTTTCTTCCATTTTTAAAGAGGAATTGGCTGTAAGATATGTATTATTTAGAAAGTAGAAAAGAATAACGGACATTTCGCGATTATCTTTTGAAAAGAATTTCTTTGGCTTATACGTAGTATGTTCTGTTTTTTGTTTTTGTTTTTTTTTGTACATTGGAAAACGAGTAGTACCAATTTGGTTTGACGGTCTTGAGATTAACATGTGGAATAGCTAAGGCCCACCTATATACCTTTTGTTTCTAAGTATTTGAATTTCTACGACAGCTGTTTTTGCCCTGATTTCTGAAATTATTTTGTCAGTGGAACTTAATCGAGAAGAAAGTTTAATTTTCCTGTTTTTTTTCCCCCTCCATTTTCCTCCACGAAATTGCAGACGTCAGTCGAGGAAAGATAATTTTTGCTTGTCATTTTTGGAGGTTACGGGATTCCTCTTCCTTTTATCATATATTCTTAAAAGTTGAAAATCTCCAAGGATAACAGTTTCTCTACTTTTCAATTCCTACTTTTGCGAATCGCAAATCTTAATTCCGTAAAAAGGACAAGGAAGAGATCTTTAGCAAAATGTCTCAGATATTTTCAAACCAAAATAGGAACAAATGATCCCATTCCAAGAATTTTTTATTATTTGTAAATTATAGTCAACTCTTTAGAAATGCTTCAAATAATATGATGTTGTGTACTGTCTCCGATCTATAGATCAACACGATGAAGCCCCCCCCCCAAAAAAAACCGGGGGGAAAAAAAACGAAATTTGTTTGAATTAGTTTGCTAGTAAAATTGTTGTTCATAAAAAAATAAGAAGCTTAATACGCAGTTTTATAGTCTCTGTTTGTAAATAGCTTTTCCAGTAAAATGTATTTGATTTAAAGAAATAGTGATCAATCATAATAAAGCCGATGTCATTACAGATAAACAGGAAACATATTGGAAGCAGACTTTATTAATAACCTTTATTTGCTTAAATAGTAGGATAAATTTTCATATTAACTGATAAAATATTCATATGAAATAAAATTTGAAATAACATGTGTAAAGAAAAAAAATGGGATTTCTGTTAAAAAGTGTTGCCTTTTATCAAAATTGAAACAAATTACTGGCCCGTGTT
>KN885290.1:39259-58453 GCA_000934455.1 Apostichopus parvimensis
AGCTGATCTCTTTACCATGCAGTCCTGTATGAAGCTGATCTCTTTACCACGCAGTAGTGTATTTAGCTGATCTCTTTACCATGCAGTCCTGTATGTAGCTGATCTCTTTACCATGCAGCAGTGTATGTAGCTGGTCTCTTTACCATGCAGTAGTGTATGAAGCTGATCTGTTTACCATGCAGTAGTGTATGAAGCTGATCTCTTTACCATGCAGAAGTGTACTAGCTGATCTCTTTACCATGCAGTAGTGTATGTAGCTGATCTCTTTACCATGCAGTAGTGCTGAGTATCAGTATCAGTACAGAAGGGCATATCAGCTAATATGTTGTCTGCATCATCAGTACAGTGCGATATAGTAGTGAGTGTATCGTAGTGAGCATTAATTGAAGGTCAAAGGTTAAATCAATTCAGTCATCTTGTAGGTTGTTTCTCACTAATGTTATTATTCATGTTCTTCTTGTGACTGGGAATGTTTTATTTATCAGATTCATTATATCGTCCTCGGCCTCGTCGACAGCGAACCAGCCATTGGATCGGAGCCACGGGCTGCGGCGAACGACGTTCGCCGTAGGAAGTGGTATAAAGTCATCGGACAGTTTATGTGTGCTCTTTTATTTATCCCTCTCGGAGATAAAGCCTAGGCCTCTTAATGTTTGTATATTCTAAACATACACGTGCCAACGCCTTGGATGAGTTACAACAGACCAGCCCTGTTAAGACAATAAAGATGGATTGTGCTAGTTCCTAAGCACATTAATAACAATCTGGCTCTAATGGAACCAAGACCAAAGCCCCCATTGTTGATGGCATTCTAAGGATTCCATCTCTCCAGACTAGTCCGGTCTCGTTCTTACAGTTATGTCTATTAATTGCCAGTGGCCTTAAAGCAGCGTTTTGAGTCGAATTTGTGACGTTTCTTTTCATTTTCCTGTCGTATTTAAGATCGTTTGAAATCAAAATCAGAAAACTGTGTAGGGAGGTCATTTATCATGTCTTACCAGCTATAGGGCAAATGGGATAGTGTGTTGTAACCAGTCAAAAAATGTTATTGTTGAATATTCCTCTACGCTAAATTATATATGTGTTTTAACTTTTAATAAGGCTATGAAAAGCGTCAAAGTGACAAAGGTATGGTCGGGATCGAATCAAGAGAAATCAAGTACTTTATTTCAGTTGGTTGTAAAACTCGAAAGTTGTGTCTTAGTTTTATCAATCTCAATCTTGGTTTTTGAGTTATACTTGGTATATAGGTTTGGTAAAAAATTGCCAACCAAAATCTAAACAGGTGCTTTAAAGCAGTATGCTGTGTTTACCGTCTCACTTAATACCAACAGAGACAGATAGCGAGAGAGAGAAGAAAAATATCAAACTGCTTGGCTATAAGGTGCTGGAAGAGTATATATTGGTTTGAAAATATTATGGAGCCTGATGTTTTGATCCTAGTAGGAACTTCTCAAATGCTAGAATAGAAAATCCCCAAAACAGAAAACAGGTTTAATTCAAAGAGTCGATCTTTTTAATGATACTTTGTCAAAGTTCTGGATCAAACTTGTTATCACAATGTAGGCATAAAGTTAAGGTATATATCGAAAAGGAAAGGCACTTCCTTAAAAGCACTAAAATTTATTCCCCTTTATATATAGCTTTTTCACAAGACAAAAAATATTTGGGGATGGAAGATGATTTAAAATCTAAATTATGACATATTTTGCAGAAAATTAATTTTCAGATTCTTTTAGTTCAGTTTTTGTTTTGAGCCTGATGTAGTTTTTTTTCCACCTTTTGGCTTTTTTTTTTGTTTGTTTATTGCCATGAATTCTGTTTTCTGCACTTAAAAAAACTGATAAATCATGTTTAAGATTTTTATGCGCGCGGTCAAGTTAAGTTATGATCGGTTTAATTAATCACCCGGCAATCGTAGAGAAATTATTTTGGCAACAAGTTCTCATCGCCTGTATTCATGTAAATTAAGTTATGTAGATGCACCAGTGAAACTAACTGTAAGCTAAGAAATTCTAATAGTGCAATGTCCCCCTCTCTTCCACTGCCCGTAGGTCGTTTGTTCAGCGGAACTAACTGAAAGTAATGTTAGCACATTCAGCGCTGTCTCATGTAACAAGGGTTAAACATGAGTACAGTCGCTAATGTTTCAAAGTGACAATGACAGGTAAGAATCCACTCACAGGAACACACAGACTAAATTACTCACGTAGGTTTCTCTGAGCTCGGAGCGATGGGGACAGTTAATGTGAGGTAACATTAGTTTAAGAACAGTGATACATTAGGGAAGTCAGCTTTGCATTGTTCAGAACTTAAGTAGAACATTGATCTTAAATGTTCTAAAAAAAAATTAATTTTTTTTTTTTTTTTTTGCATGTATCAAAATCAGTTAGCATTATGGTCCGTTCTGCTTGCAGTGCTCTGACATATCATCAACAGTTAGGTTTTGGTGTATCGGTGTAAATTTAAACGTGAAAAAATAATATTTAACTCTTGCTGTATCGTTCACCCAGTCTGTATTCAATCTCTGCTCGGTAGGCTTTGTTTTGTCTGGATAATTAGAACATGCAATTATTCAGGTTATAAATCAGTGGCAAAGCATCTTTTCCAGTCCTGGTGATCGGTTTCAGGAAATTTTAGCGGATCATCGGCCAAGTACATACTCAAAACATCCGGGCAACCGAGCAATATACGATGCCGTATTTAGTCTTTCCCGCAAACGAAATGTGAATATTAAAAAAAATTAAAATAGTTTTATTCACAAATTTCAACACTCGGACACTTTTCATATATATGTAATTAGTTTCATTTACATCGAAACTAGCAAATAGTTCAAAATTTCTGACGTTTTCATTATATTTTTACAAAGTTATAGATTCAAAGTTGGTAAATGTCACTCGGCCCCATACTGGGAGGGGGGAAGGGGGATCCATAGCCCTTTAATAACTATTGCAGTGATATGTTTCTTGTAGGTGTGCATGGTTTTGACCCCTGGTGCCCCCCCCTCCCCCTTCCCATTTTGACAGCTGTGTTGGAGTCGGTTAAGTCAGTAAACTAGATCGCTTAAAGATATTAACATAATAGAAATTTTTACAAATATTATACATGATTTACCAAATCAACCCAAAAGGTGTTTCATGGAAAATTGAAACTTCAAAAAATATGTTGTTTTTTTGGGCTCTTTACCACACAACACAGGGACCTACAGATATATGTGATGTGGTTGTCGTAAATATGCATTAAAAATTTTGCCTAAATTATTTCAGAAGATCTGTCCTGGTATTATTTCCTTCTAATGTTTTGAACTCTTGTTCATTCATACCAAAAATTTTTTGGAAATATTCTTGTGTCCATTTATACATCCATAAATATTTTGCAATTCGACTGCAGAGAAAATTCAACGGTGGTATATGAATTATGAAGTGACATGTTCCCCTTTCCCCACCCCCTCCTCCTCCCACCCTTTCTCCACCCCCCACCCTTCCTCTCAACGAGGAGCAGCAAAGGACAGAGATGAAGAAAAAGAAAATAGTGATACAATTAATAGCAACAACACAAAACAGATTATTGGAAATTTAAATACACAAATGAGAGTCTGTTTTTCTCATACTTGATCTATTTGTCCCTTTTTTTCTTCTTTTTTTTTCCGGTGAACTTTTTAAATTCATTTTAGTCGTCGTCCACATGGTCGTTGTCCTGTTTCATGACCATCCGCGGCAGGTCAGATACCACAAGTAGGTTGCGACTCTTCCCAGCGAAGTTTACCCGTCCTTATCGACTGCTTAACCCGATTTAATTTCTCACTGTCAGTTTTATTTGAATCGTACTCCAGCGAACGAAAACATCTATTAATGGCTATCAAAATCGGTTTGAAATAACCTTTTTTTGTCCGAGAAGTTTAATTTGATCTGTTGAGTTAGCGTGTTGGCGCATCTCTTAATTGCTCTTTTTTTTTGGTTGTTGTACCCTACAGTCTTTCTTTTTAGCAATTTGTTTTTAATCACCTTTTTTTTTTTTTCAAAGAAAATTGATGAAAAGAAAGTAAGTCCTTGATATCTCAAGTTTCGGTTCAGGGAGGTCAAGAGCTTTAAGAAAGTTTGTTCTTGAACAGCAAATTATTCCATCCAAAACATCAGAAAGAGAAAGAGATAGAGAGAGAGAGAAAGTTTGAGTAGGGGTAAGGGGAGAGTTTGCTTTATTCAGCTTTATTAGTAAGAAGATTTAACCATCGGAATGTAGATATGTTGCTTGTTATTATTCTAGCTCTAATAACATTTCAAATGAAGGAAACTTGATATTTTTAAAGCCCTTTTTTCCCTTTTCCCTGTTTCATTCTTCAAAAAAATTTGTTCTTGAAAGCAAGAAGCATTAAAATGATTCCATCACATAATTCAGTATTAAAAGAGATCACATGTAAGGAAGGTTAAGGGAGAAAGCTTAATTCCTCTGTTAAGAAATTGAACCCTCAAAATGTAGATTTTGCTTGTAATTATGCTAGCTAATATTTAACCGGAAAGAGACTTTTAACTTTATCTGAACAGTTTCTTTGCAAACCCAATTTCAACAAACCTGTTTGCTTTATTGGTATATGAATTTACAAGCAGAAAAATAGTTTGAAGAGTAGTGGAAGTGCAGGGTGGAAAGGGGAGGAGCGAGGGGGGGGGGGGTGAAAGGATAGGATGGATGAAAGAAGTACAGCTAGTTTATTGAATTTCAAAACAGAGGATTTTAGTTTTAAGATTTATAGTAAATTAGGTGGACAGAGAACATAATTTAATTGATTTATGTTTTATTGATCTGTTTTACCACAATATTTAGTAATATTGGTATTAATATGAAGTATCTAATGTGCATATAAATCTGGGTGTAAATCTCTTTATTCCGTCCCCATCTTTGGTGTCAAAGTAAGAAATAGAACTTGAAGTCAGTCTTTAAGATTGATGGAAACATTACATATTGTCTGTAAGTGCACAAAGAACATTTAATTGCATAAATGTCAGAATTAACATGTCAGGCAACATCAATGGCAGAATTTACATATATATGTTTCATGAAAGTCTGATATAAATGTTGCTTCCATAAAGCTATGAAAACATTGCAAATAAAGATTACAAATTCTCTGATAGAAAATGCTTAAAATATGTTTTAAGGGTTTTAAGTATTTTTGTCCATTTTGGAGTTTTCAAGTTTTCCCTGGTCGCAGAAAAAAACATAAAGAAAAGATAACAGCCAAAATGGAATATAGAATGTTCTATTAAGGAATATTAAAATATCTTTCTATTTTCAAAGAACCATGTTCGTGTATAAAGAATATTTTTAGATACTGTACATATCAAACTTAGCTGAACACATTTTAATCTGTGTTAATTGCATTTGCATAACAATGCAGAATCTTGTAAACAATGAGAAAAATCTCTGGAAAAAAAAGAGGAGAAAATATCTAGTCCACACATAAAGTGTTCCAAATTTATACAAAGTTTACCATAAATTATAGTTTTTTTTTTCTTTTCCCCGGCTGATTTTACCTCAGGCTTTGCTCGCAGACATTGTATTAGAGGTCAACAAACCATACAATAAATTTCTACTTCTCCATTAAACATATTCGATAGGTAAAAAAAAATATTTGATAAGAAAAGAAAAACAAATAGATATCATTAAACTGCTCTAAATCTACAAACGGAAAGCTTTAGGGAAGAAGAGGAGAAAATATTGAGAAGATTAATTTTGGTGACAAACATTAATCAAAGAGCGGGGGATTGTTAAACTAAGAGTCTAATCTCTGATTGAAGGACACTCTCTTTATCTCTCTCGTTTGACTTGCTTCTCCCTCCACATCGGATCCTTGACGCGGTATTAAATGACCAATCCTACGACCAAATCTTGGCTAATTCGAGTGATCTTGTCGACGATTTCTCCTATGTCTTGACCTTGCATCGAGGAACGTTGAATCTGCCGTTGAATTTTTTCTGCCGAGTCTGATCTCTGGTAAATTTACAGCCAGACATTTAGTTTTTTCTTCACTTCTTCTTCTTCTTCTTCTTTTTTTTTGTGTATGTCTCGACATTTAGTCGGAAGGAGTGTGAAAGTCGTCACCTCGCAGACATGAAGCTATCGGTGTCCGGGACAATTTTCAGAGATTGTGTCGGCCACGTCTGCTTTCATTAGTCATACAAGCTGTCCACGTAATAAAAAAAAAAAATGAGGTTTGTTTAGTAACAAATTGCTTACCTGTGTAGTACTTTTAGTGAGTAAGTAATATTTATGTAGATTTTTAGGTGCTGCCCAATGTTTTTATGCCATTTTCTCTCTTTTTTTTTCTATTTTTCCCCTTTTATTTTATTTATTTATTTTTTTTTTTTGGGGGGGGGCCTGGTGAGTCATAATATTAAATTATCTAGACTGGACTGGAAAATATTGTTGGTTATGGGAAATGAAAGTTATAAACGTAATTAGGAGAAAATGTCAGATTGTGGGTGGCAGAGGGGGGGGGGAGAGGGGGGGTTCTGTTCAGTTTATGATTTCAAAATTCATCTTTGGAAATTTTTTGAGTGCTAAATAATGGCAGACAAAACTGAAAGAAAATGTTGGTGTAAATTTATTTCAGTTGGGTATACAGTCTTGAGCACTTAAGTGTGCTGCAGCTGTACTGATGTACTCAACCACCTGTCCATCCATCCCCTCCCCATCTCCCCCCACCCCCCGTCAACCGCTAGGGGTAGATGTCATCCTGTTTTTTTCCAGGAATTGCACATGAAGTCTTTGTTTGCTTGTTGTGCCTGACAACACGATTACAAAATTAAGCTACTTTTCTGTGTTTTGTTTTAACACTCAGCGATATTTATCTTGATTCATCACATATGCCAGGTTTTCAAGCTCATTAAATTGAGGAATATTTTAAGAATTAGGTACATGTAATAGCTAGAGGTATTACGCCCAAATCCGATAAGGTATTTCCTAGTTTCAACCTCTAGCTTTGGGAAGAAAGTTAAAAAGGAAAAAGAAAAAAAAAAGGTTTTAACAATGTCTTGTTTAATTACAGATTATAACTATTGGTACCTTTAATTAGCATGTCATGCAGTCGTATAGTATTAATGCACCTTTCTAAACATGATAATAAAAAATAAAAACTTTCTTTTTCGCCTCAGAGGAAAGAGAAAAGTTTGGTTTCAAATCATGAAGTCAAAATATTTTTGTCAAAAGAAGAAAGAAAAAGAAGTAATTTCGTGGAGGAGCTCGAGACTGACTATTTTGAAACGAAAACGGAAGAAACTGAACAAAAAGACAACCTTTAGTTGCAGCTTGTATGATCATTACAGTGAAAGGAATATTCCATCGGAGGTCGTTGATTAGTTTCAATCAAAAAGCACGTCACAATTAATTCCACGAATTGCCTTTAAAGATAACATCCGAATTAGCTAGAGGAACATAGTGCTTGCTAGCTAAGTTTTCTCCCCTTGTTAAAAGCAGATGTTCAAAGCCCAACAGAATGTATACATTATCCGTAGGTCTGTAGCTAGGAAAGAAGAAAAGCTTAAAAAGCAATAACATCGCTTTCTCCATTTACCTTCTCCCTCTCCCATTCCCCCCTCCCCCTCTCTCCCTTTGCTACATGCTATTTAGTTTAATTTAAATTTATAAATTTTCATAAACCAGTCTGCCCTTTATAAAAATCCAACAGCTTGAAAAAAAGGAATTTTTTTTTCCTTTCTTTGTTTGACTGGTGCTTGAAATAAATTGATGCTTTTATTTTTTCTGTTCACTTTATCCTATTGGCTATAGCCTCTTTCTCTGATCCTTATGGTTATCATTTGATTAACAAATTTTTGAATTTCTGGGATGAATGATATTTTATATGTCACCCACTAAGGGATTGGCTTTAGAGAAGTGCATTTAAACTTTACTTATGTCCTCTGTGGCTAGTTCTGCACTTGGTTGCATAATTGAGTGGAGAATGGAGTTTTTACATTTTGGGTAATGGAAATTTTGGTTATGCGCTAGTTGCCATGCAGGCAACCAGAAAAATACAGGTAAACGTAACAGTTTTTTGGAACAGTAAGTAGAAGGTAAGAGCCTGTACGTTAGTTTGCGGAATTAAAGTCTGTCTCTATCCATTTTTTTTCTTCCTTAAAACAACATTTTTATTTCTGTTCATGCTTTTAAGTTTTGAGAAAGGTTGCTAATTTTTGAGATTATTATATCACAACAGTTAGGCTAGATTGCCTAACACACTTTCCTTTTAGAGTTAATATACAGTACCTTTAACCTAACCTGTTTTGCATATAATCAATGGAGGGAGCTCTTGGATAAAGATCGAATTACATCCTCTGTATAAAGTTGTATATAGTTGACTACGATAACTATCAGTAATATGAGTTTATTTAAGTGCGTTAAATGAAGTACCAAATTCGAGACATCCATCATCTGTTTGAATTTGAGAAAATTCACCTCCATGGCCGGTCACACTAGATTTCAAGCAACAGCAGAATTAAGTGAACAATTTTCACAATTTTGTAACAAAGCTTAATCCAGTGTGCCAATAAGACGATAAAAAAAAAAAAAAACGACATAAAATGTCTCTCTGAATGCCCCCTTTCTGGTTATAATGTCTGACTTGATAAATATTCACACACTACAAAATCTTGAATTAACCAAACGTAACCATGTCGACGACGGTTGACTGAATGGAAACAGGTTGTAACGAATGCTAGCAATATATCGTAGCATTCGATCGCAGTTGTTCAATTGGGTAGTGTTTTTGAGTCTCAGAAGTGCAACAAGAGGGGCTAAACATGTGTGATTTCTTCCTTTCCTTCCGAGAGAAAATGTTCTGACCAGAAGATAAATGATGTCGTCTGGTGCGATTAAGTCCGACCCTCTTTCTCTTCTGGGCGATTCCTTTGTCTGTTACAAAATGCAAATATTTATCAAGTTTCAATGCTGTACGGTCTGCGTTGAGGATTTAATTCTGATACTGACCAAACCACCGTAATATTCACATATTTTAGGATGTAGGGGTCCCTCGATCCGACGAAGATATCGCTTCGGATGTTCTTGACCAGTAGGGTAGTTTTTTTTGGTACGTTCCTTTGCAAAACTTTGCAAGCAGTTTTTGCCTATTAAACTTTGTCATTCATTTCATGGAGTGACGTTGGCAGTAGGTCTACTTAGGATCCAGCTCAAAGCTATCAAACCATTTTGAAATTTGTCATGCCAAATCCATTATTCTCTAATTAAAAGGCAAATACTGCGTTTTACTGTCGACGATTCAAAACCCAAAAACGTTTGCATGGTCAGGAATATCCCTTCCAATTCTCTGCTCCTGAACTGTCTTTTATTTGGATGATTTTTTGTTTCAAATGCAGAAAGTGTTGAAATGAAAGAACCGAGTTCTCTATCCCTCTTTTTTTGGTTTTAAGAAATCCTGTGGCAAGTTACTCCAGCTTGCAGAACTATTTTGAGAGTGTTATTAAAGCATGAATAAAAACATGCTGTTTTCTCTATACATTTGTTAAATACATACTGTATCTGTAGTTATTGCCTTGATCCTCGTTTCAGTATACATTGATTATTACGTATCATAGACGATTTATGCCGGGAGAGAAACTGATCACTTCTTTGCAATGTCATTATTGCTTCCACTTTAAAACTCAAAAGGTAACAAACAAAACATATAATATTTTTGTTTCTTTCTTTCTCCCCCCCCCCCCACCCTTCTGTTCAGTTATATGAAACTAAACAATTTTTTCTCTCTAACTATTCTCAATAAACCCTTCCTTCTCCCCCTTTCCACCCCACGCAAGTTAAACAAAGCAAAAACGAGTAAGATCTCCAACTTGACACAATAGCCATTAAGTATTTCTTTGCCACCCAATGGAAAATGACCTAGGGGAATGTTACTCAAAGTAATGGGTAAGACTCTTTTATAAAGTACTTATCGCGCATCGCATCATCATCGGCACCGGCCGCTGCCGCCCGATGACAAGGGTCACATGAGCAGTGTTTGTATCCAGGCTAAATCACTAGCATTGTTTGTGTTTGGATTTGCTCCTGTTGTTATATTGACATGGGGGTACCAGTTTGTAAAGATGCCTGGGGGGCAGTCAACCAGTGAGCTTGGATGAAGCAGGGGAATAGATATAAAGAATATATATAAATATATATAGATATATATTTACCTCTTTGGATATGAACGGAAGGTTAATGTGTTTGAAAATGGATGCATCCGAGCAGAGAAAATTATTCATCTCTTGAAAATTGTATTTTTGATGCAAAAGTTAGTCAATTGTGCAATATATATATGTTTTCGTTTTTTTGGGTGAGTGAAGTTCAAGGACAAAGAGTCAGTCATAGGGTTTTCGATATCTCGGGAATTATGCGGATGACCATTGCTCTCAATAATCTTGTCAGGAAAAGGTTTGTTTTTCCATATTTATGCCCTAAAGCAGTGTCCGTGTTGATATTGATAAGTTACAAAAAAAAAAGGGAGAAAAATGGCCAAATTTTCCATTTTTTTTTTTTCGTACAAATTTGTTTTTCATATGTGATTGGATTTAATATGAAGTGTCTGGGCGACAAAATATTGAGGATCCAATCAAATTCATTAGTTACTCACTGATTAATTTTCATTTTCGTTAATAAAAAAATTCTAGGATGTCTGAAGTCAATTTTGCATTTTGTAGATTTTAAAATAAATGTTGACCCAAAGTCAAAAAAATTGCTTCAGAGGCAAAACTACAAATGTGGCAGTTTTATCTTCTTGATGTGCTATCTACAACTTCTGGCTCTAATTACATCTAAATTATTCACTTAATTATGGATTAGTATGGCTGTAAAAATAATTGATCTTAATTAATTGTCTTATCGTTATCTGAAAAAAAAATCCAGGTGAAAATGTGCTATCGATATGTGAGCACATCACTGACCAGTTTCATAAGGAGAAATAAAACTGTTAATGAACGACTTTTAATTTATAGCCAAAAAGACTGGTAGGTTACTGTATGTGTATAATAAAATCAGCTAGGGTCTTACTCCTGAGAATTGGAGCAGGGACTTTTTCAGACACAGACCACAATGAAAGGGAGAAAATAGGCTAAATATCGATGGATTAAGATGGAGGAAATAACTGGAACAGCGAACATTAAACAACAACTGTTACTCCATCCCTGGTATTCAAACGTGGGGTCGCGACCCTTCTTAGGGTTGCCAAAATATTTTGGAAGGTAATCTAAAAATTTGGAAGAAATGAAGATGTTGATGTTTATGGGAAAAAAGTGAAAAAAATCTCTCATATAGACTTTTTTGGAAATTGCAAAATATAACGTTTTGCAATTAAGCATAGAAAAATTTCTCAATTGGGGGGGGGGGGATTGCCTGGACCCTGAGCCCTTACCACATTGTAAGCCACTATAGTATGGGTTGCCAGGGTGATCAAGGTGAAGGCTGGGGTCTTCAAAAAGTGCACCAAGCAAGGAAAGGTCCTAGGTTTTCAGAGACAGCTTGGTCTGCCTTTGAGTGGGGTCCATCTAAATCGGAACATGTGACGAATTTCTTAGTTTTTTTGGCTATTCATTTCAACTTACTGCTGTTATTTACTATTAGAATAATCCTACCCTTGCATTTGGATCTCTGAAAATGGCCAGTTTAATGGCTATCCGCACATGTCAATATTTAATTTAAATATTTCTTCGTTAGTGCAATAACAATAAAACTCTGTGTAGTTTGTTTCATCCGACACATAATCGGTAAATACTGTTTCGTTCCGGAAACTGCGGACTCGTTTGAAGGGACGGCCTCTCTTAACTTAGGAAATATTTGAGTTAAACGGGAAACAACGGATGCTAATATGAACATGGTTTTCTTTTTGTACCTTATAATCTCGGTGCACCATTAAAGTACAGTTGCTCTTTATCAAAAGGTCGTAGTTCGTCCGAATTTGTCCATCTGCTGGGTGCCTCGATAATGAGGGCACCATGTTAACTTTGTGTTCAGCTGTTCGTTAAGTATAATAAGAGTGAGATATAATTCTTTGTGATTTGATCATCTCAATGTGATGCAGTCCGAATTAGAAGCCAAAGTCTATGGGTACGAGTGCCAAGTACTCTGTGTTTAACAAATCAGTAATCCACGCCAAGATGTATGCAATCAAATCAATTAGCACAGAATACAATGGGAACTTATGAATTGAGTTGCAAAGATAGGGAAGAAATTGATTATCAATGATTGAAAACTTTCAGGGTTCTGAAGTTGCTGATAGTATTCTCCCATGGCTATTGTTTACTGTACCCTTTAGTGTCCATGTCATGGCCCCTTCCTTCCCCCTTCTCCTTTTCCTTCTCCTTAAACAAATAAATTTCTGAACCACCCTCAAAATATTCTAGAATTGTACTCCCCATCTTCACCATTTTGAGTGGGCCATAAAGTCATCTTTATCACTTTCTCCTGAGACAATAAGCCTTGTTCACAAGAGGATTTCTGCATGCAACATGCAGGTATCACGCAACACAAAATTATTGTCCCAATACATGCCCGTGTCACCCGTCCCATACTGTATACTGCACACACCAACCACATGGGAATCTAAATTAAAGTTGGCATTCGGGAAAAGTATAGCTAGATAATCGATCTGTAAAAGACCATGGTTGCCTTTCGTTGCTTTGAAATTTTGCTTTTGTGTGCTTACTTATTTGTTGGTGTGTTTGTTTGTGTATTTTGGTTTAACTGATCAGACATTTCGTGGAATTTTGACTGAGCAATTCGCACCAGCAAAGACAGTGAATCAAATGGCATGTGACTATGAAAGGCAACCATTTTATTTTCATCAACTTATTATATTCCATCAGATTTTAACATATTTCACAAAAGCAGTACAAGTATTAAGCAGAAATTTTTTGGTTTTTTTTTTCCTTTCTGTATATGGTTTGGAAATTATACTTGTTTAAATTATTAAAACCCATGTTTATGAAGACTCTCTTCTGTTTGTGACTTCAATATTTACTCGAACATATATTTCCGTCCTATTTGATATTGTATGACTTTTATCTGGTACAGTATCCAGGCCTATACGGTTAAGCCAAATTAAGCTTATACTGTGGTTGGCCCCCTATGCCGAATGTTTTCTAGCTATATGTCGACATAAAGTCTTGCAGATACCCTCACACTTGTAAATTTTCGCTCCGACTCTGAGGGGGCCGGGAATTTTGGCGTCAGCTCAACGAGTCTCTGACAATCATGGTGTGTGCTAACTCGGTTTGGAAGGTGTGTAGGAATAATGTCAAACTCGCCGGAAAAGGCCGAAACTAAAGCAACGGTGTCATGAAAGCTCTCAGGAAATGTAATTTACTGCTTTGTGGTTGTCAGAGACTGGGAAATATATACTGGTCAAGCGTTGTGTCTAGCTTTGCAAAGAATGTAGTAGGTCAAAGATCAACAGACGTGGGGGTGGGGGGGGGATTACCCGAGGTATACTTTATTCGTACATGGGGAGAGAGCACTACATTAGCAATGTTCGTCTGTGGTTTATTATTAGAGGAGGAACGCTTACTGCTTGGATGTTTCGTCTTTACTTCTGTACGAGGAAAGTGAAAGGTGTTTTTTTCTCGAAGATCAGGCATCCAGCATGGCTTTGTAGATTAGGGAGAGAGAAGGGGAGGCAAGAGTCATACCAACGTTCAGAGATGTTGTAATTGCTGCCTTTGGTGGCATCATATCAGCTTGATAAACAATACAAAGCGGGAGTGGGAGGGGATTGGGGGCGGGGGCGGGGGAGGGGAGGGACAAAGGCATGTAAAAATGTAATCTGTGCTACGTACTTCACAGCATCTTTTTATCCTTGAATATGTTGGGCATAACTTGCAAATAAAACACACTAATGCTTTCAATCAACAGGGCATTAAATGTCTTGCTTTTCTAAATGACTTGTAAATCAAGGATTGAGTTGGATGTTCTTATCACACAATACATGCTAGAAATATAGCACGCTTAACAATAATAAGAGTACCTAACAGCTGGATATGACGTTTAATGCAAATGAGTTAGTCATCAATTGAGATTTGATGTCACAAGTCTGCATGTTGACTTGAGTCAATGTGTTGGCCAGGTCGCGGTCTATGCATTGTCCATTTTTAAGACGTTCGAACTCGCCGAGACCAAAAAAAAGCGAACGTGTTGGTCATTTTCACCAAATTCGTCTTCTGATCGGTATTGATAACGTACGAAGGCAACATCTCTGCTCCATGATCCCACCGGAATGAATCCTCATTGCAAGGCCATCTCTGTCTCTCTCTCTCTTCTGACAAATAATCATGGATTGAAGAAGTCCAAGGGTGGCCCCTTGTTATGCCCCCCAGGTGGAGAATTAATTCGGGAGTCATCTCACAGGGCAATGATTTCTGGGTAAAAATTCTCATTCTCTCACATGCAGCCTCTAGTGGTAGTTACCTTGGACGCACTCGGCTCTCCGTTCCGTGTCGTTTCTTTCCTCGGGAGAAACATTTAATTTCACTCTGATTACCCCGAGCTGCCTATATATATCCTTGCAAACCACAGCCTGCTGTCTGTGGTCAGATTTTTGGAGGTTTTTTCCCCGGGATTTTCCCCTCCGTCAGACTCGGAATGGGATTTATCAGCGCGACAGGGAATAGAGTAAGTCCAGAGATGACAGAAGCGCCTAACGAAGCATTTTTCAGATCCGTATGGTAATCACGTAAATGGGCAGGATACGCAAAAACAAAGGGATTACTACGTCTTTCGGCAAATTTTGCTCCGTCAAACGATATTTTGAGAATAGGGTTTACAGTTCATCTTGTACTAATTATGATTGCTTAAAGTAATTAGGCAGAATTATAGATTTTGGAAGAAAATGGAACATTTTGACCAAATTTTGTAATTTCTTACCTCTGTTAAAGCTGCAGTCGAGATCAAAACTCCAGAAGGACGTAGCTCGTAACAAATATTTTCAAACATAAATTGTTTTTTGTGTTTAAAGGAATACTTGGCATTAAAGTCCTCTGCAACAGGCTTGCTTGATAAATTATGTAATTGACTGTAGAAAGATTGAAATAAAAGAAATATTGGGAACTTTTGGAAACAACATTTTCTCATCTTCTTCTTCGCTCACAGATCACCAACTTCAACGGGCTGGGGCAGCCAGCCATGGGGAAGGAGCCCCTATGTAAGTACCAATGTTTTTTTTCTTTTCATTTTTTCACCCAATAAGTATCTTAATTTTTTATCACTCATCCTTATTAATGCCGTCGGTGATCAGAGTTCGAAGACCATCGAAACTTGGGCAAAAATGTTTGCTGTCCTTCTGACTACATATTAGGTGAGAGTGTGGAGTGAAGAGGCTAGCTTTCCCTAGACACAAACATTAGGTTCCCATAATTTCAAAAACCCACCAGGAACCAGATTTCTTGTAAACCTACCCAAAAAATTGCGGCTTTTAAGAGTTGTTGACGAGAGTCCGTGGATCTGGTATTTAAGGTGGGTTACTTTTTCTTGAGAAGTAGGGTATGGGTTTCTTTTCTTTCAATGGTTCTGAAACAACTTGGCTCACCATGACGGCACTACACTGCCTGTAAAGAGGAATGTTGTGGCTTTACCGCCATCGGTATTTTGAGAAAAGTGGTCAGGTGCCAGGTAAATACACCTTAATTCCTAATTCCTAAGGGACAATAAGAAGCGAGCGGTCCAGGAAGCAGGAATGACAATTACTGCTTGTGGGATTCACGAAACTAAACCGAAACTAAAAGTGAAATATATTGATCTATTGATACCACTGATATTAAGGATACTTTATGCTGAAGGTATTAGGTACAGCACTCCATCACTCATCTATAAATAAAGTTGTATTTAACAAAGTGTTTTATTTCTACTAATAACTTCTTTCATCATAGTGGAGGGATATAACTTTTCTCATATTTTGTCATCATTAAATTTTCTGTCTCCTTCTTCCAACTTAAAAAAGTTCTTGAAAAAAATGGTCTGGGAACATATAAATCTATAATACTTTTCTTTTTTCATATTTTTTTCTTGTTTTCTTTGGGTTGGGTGGGGAGGGGGTATTAGTGATTTGAAGGCTTTTTTAGCAGCCTAAGAATTAATCAACTGTTTGTTAGCCAGTAACCAGCAGTTTTTTAGGATAAACTGATTTGTTGCCATGTTTTTTAATCCCCTGTTCCATAATTAGCACAGTGATTATTGCAGAAGCATGCCAAATATGACAGATTGAGAGCAGTTCAAGTTTCTCTCACAGCGTAAAATACAAGATCATATTTCACATTTCTGGTCCCATTTGGAGCTAGTCTTGGAATACGTGACTGAATAGTCACCTTAAAAAAACATGTCCTCTCGGTGAAGAGGTGACCTCTTGCCACTGCCCTGGTTCTAAGAAATATCTAATGTATTAAAAATGTAATAACTGTAACACCACTAACTAAAAAAGATGGAGGCAAGTCTTCTCTGGACCTCTTTTTATTTTGGAGTGACCATTCCTGATCCTTATTTCCCCCCCCCCCCCTTTCTAACTTATAAAAGCGTCTGACCTTTGCTAGTACTAACGTAATGAGGAAAACAGCACAGCCTCGATTTAATCCACAGAGAATTTGTGTCGCTTTGAATTTCACAGTTCATGGCTTAAAAAATTGCCTGGAAAAGTGAGAATGGATCCAAAACTACCCTTTTACGTACTTTTATGTGACAACCAGAACTAGGATTATTCGTGAGATCTGTGACGTGAAACAGAAGTTCTCTTTCTCAAAGAAACCATTACCATTCCGGCATCATTCTCTGAGCCGTATACGGTCACTGGCTGACTCTCTCCTGGATTCTACAGGTCCTACCTCCTCCCAGACCCTTGCATATTTCTTCTAGCCCTACATTCTCCTGAAGCCCCTCGTCTGAGTTCACAAGACCACCCTTCCCATTAGATTCCTAAAGAATTAACTTCAGTACTGGAGCTCCATCCTCTCAGTCCACCACAATCTCATCAAATCGTCTCTAGCGACTTGTCGTTCCACATTCACGCACCTCGTGCAGCAATCTCCTATCCCCTCATACCCCGGCCTCGCTTCCCAACCTGGTTTACAGCGTATATGTCGCCGAATATCAAGGCTCCGTGTGTTCAGAAACTGTACCGATGGCAAGCGTGACCCCCTGCAGCACCACAGACAAAATATTACTCGCTAATTAACGGTGCATTTACCAAAGTCTGTTTTAAAGCTCCCAGGAGATAAAACCAATTCTGTATTTAAGGCAAGCCATGTCTCTTCCTCTTTATATTTCCCCCTTTCCCTTCTCTTCCCTTTTTTTCTTCTTTTTTCTGCTAAACCACGTTTAATGCTTATAAAACATTTTCCTGTTATGCCAAGCTGTGCACACAATGCCTTTTTTCTATGCCATTCTATGAGGTTTTAAGCTCTCGTGTTTCCGGGGGCAGGTTTTAATGCGCTGTGACAGACAGGAGCACTTGCACGCTCAACCAGACAATAGTCAGCGGGCCATATCTCTGTATGTTTATATTCCCCATTATCGTGTAAAAAAAAAAAACAAGATGTGATCAGATTCTCTCTCCACCACGGCAGCGCGCGTCCGTATGTTCATTCATGTAGAAATAGATTCAGCTGGTAGCGGCCGGGCAGAGAGAAGAAGCCAGTGGTAATGAACTGTTGAACTAACTTAGTGTGCCGGAATGATCACAACATGGTGCGTTCGCTCAATCACAGTCAGGGTCACAGACGACATATGCCGCCCGCCCGCCTGCGCCCATCATTTTGGTTCAGTGAACTTTTCAAAATGTCAGGAGGGGTGGGGGGGGGGTTGGGTGTCTCAGTAAAAGAAAATGAAATTTCAACAGGTAATTGTTGCTTGTTTTTTGGCGGAGATATTTCTCTGTTTTGTAGGAACATTTATCATGGATTAAGATGGACAAATTAGATGGATTTATAGGATAGCTTATGTTTTATCCAGCTCAGTTTTGAGTACATCATTGGCAATGTCTATTTTAATAACATAATATTTTGGTTTACAAATGTGTGCTTTGGAGTGAGGAAAATAATGGGGTAACTTTTTTAGTTTAAAAAAAAATGAAAAGATTGTTTACTCCTTTTCAAGAGACTATAAACTCAATCATATGAGGTGATAATGTCGGCCGATACATTATACTAATTTCTTGTTCTCAACTATATCAAAGCATTGAATTACAATCTGGAATTCTCTCTGTGTATTATAAATTATTTTCCACTAAATCTGCCTATAAAATAACAATTTGATTATGATGAATGATATTTTTATATATTTATGTTTATTGTGTTTGCTAGTGTGGGGGACAATTTGGTTTATTTTATGCCAAAAGTCCAATGAAGCTCAGCTAGGATTGCATATGTCACCATTTCTGTTGTACTTTGAAAAAACAGTGAAAAACACATTTTCATATGTTGGTTATTTCATGAAAATACTTTTGATGAGAATCTCAATAGATTTGATTTCTGATGAGTTTGTACGGATAGATTGAGTTGCAGCATTTGTGATTTGGTGACACATGGCAATAATTTTTAAGAAATTTACAAATAAGTTAAATTGGTAGCATGTAATGGCTACAGTCTTCAGCTGTGTATTAATTTGGTGAAATTTATGTTGAAAGTATTTTTAATCTAGAAGATGAATTAATAAGGTAAACAACAAGTGACAGAATATTTCTGAACGATGTTTACAGAAAAGTTTTGAAATTTGAAAAATTGCTTTTATACCACTATATGAAATGTATATGGTGGAAAAATTGAATCGGAATATCGTAGCTTAGGTAATTGTTATCTTATTTTAAGAAATACTCAGACGTAAAAGTTTCTGACCAAATTCAACTGGTCAATATGAAATAATCCTGTCCTGAAACTAGTTTCACCTTCAGTCAGGTCCGAAGCCCCTCCCCCCCCGCCCCCCCGTGCAAACTTTTCCCACTGCCATGTTAATTAAGTTATAATAATGTGCCCCCCCTACTTAAATTGTTAGTGTCCCCATATCCTTCCCACCCCCTCCCCTCCTCCATGTCTTCAATTGAACACGTACACACATGTCAATCCATATCATCCCGGTCTCAGTCAGACATGAGGGCAGTCTGATTAAGTGCTAGAGTAGCTGAAGGGTTGAAGGGGGGCACCATGGGGAACGGTGTGAATATATATCTTTAAATCCATTGGCAAC
>KN885291.1:16481-33608 GCA_000934455.1 Apostichopus parvimensis
TCTGCGTATCTTTTGTAAATCTTAGTAAAGTCTTAACAAACAGACTTGCAAGAAGAACAGGGAAAACATTACAAAACTTAGATAACAAGCAAGAACCAGAATGGAAAGCATTTAGTTGAATAAGCATAACCAATAACTAGGGAACGCTTATTATTTCTTCGAACTCACAAAATGTTAACTGGGAGCATGTCGAGTGACCCTCCATGATTGGTACATTTCCCTACTGTGGGAGTGAGCCTTCCAGGTCACTTTAAATTCGATGTAATAACCCATCTATGTTAGCATACACAGAATACTTTCTCCATTGACTTTTAAAAGACTAAATCATGAAAGTAATGTGGCCTCTAAGTTCTTGTAGATGATTTTAAATTTAGCTAGACCCTACCCCTCACCGGATAGCTGACACGTTGGCCATTCATGGCACCTTCAAATATCTGTACATGGCCATGTAGATTTTTAGCTATGAGACCACAAATGTTTCGTTATACTTGTAAACAAGCCTCTTTTCTCACCAAGTTTTGTACGCTGCACTTAGAAGGCCTAGAGAGGTCTAAAATAAATTATCGCAACATATGGACTTCCATTTATGCATTCTGATACAAAACTATTATATATTTTGTTCGATAACATATCAAAAACGATGTTGATCTTAGGCACTTGTCCTAATATTGACAGTATATGGGAGTATGCCACCTTACAACCCTATTTTCTTGTACCCTTACTATACTTGACCTTATACTTCACCCAACCCCCTCGCTCTCCCTCCCCCTCCTAGTTATCCCAACCGACCTCGTTTATACAGCGACGACTGATATTATAATGTACATATATTCATGGGGCAATAACTTTTTGAAATCGATTGATATTTATTTTAGAACATTTTGGCCTTCCATTGCCAACTTTTATTGAATCATTGGCCCACATCCTTCGTTGCTATGGGAACAGTCTTATCACACAGCCAGGTAGTATCGGTTTCTTAATTGTTCTTATGTTTTGCAGTTATGTTTTGCAGTATGTTTTGCAGGTCTTCGGTTCCTATATGAAACGCCTCGTCTTGATCTCTACACTTCTATGAATCCAAACAGTGACGGAAAAGGTCGCCACGATGTTTACCACAAACAGTATTCGATTGCTTACTAGCAAACTGCAAAATGTGTTCCGAATAGCATGTGCAGCCATAGTTATTTTGCATGAGTACTACACGGAGCGGTCACAACCAACCCGTGATGCTATAAAGAAAAATGCCATAAAAGTTACGCAACATTATTATGCTACAACAGCACCCAAAAAAAACCTACAGTGTCACGTGACTCTGCTTATCTCAAACAAATCAACGTACGTAACTTTGACCTAAATCACTTTCAAAACGGAACACATATAGGCCTACTGGCCTAAATATACTTGGACAGGCTAATTTACATATATGATTCTAGAGAATCAGCCTCTGAAGAAAATCCTGCTAGGATAGAAAAGTTAGGCCCTCTTACTTTTACACATTCTCTTACACAGGCGCTTTTAAAAAAATAAAATGAAATAAAACATAAAATAAGCACGGGGGCCTCCCGAAAAGAGACCCCGAAAAACGGGGGCTCCAGAAATTACGCCCGAGTTCGCCCCGTTTGGACTCCCGAGGAGGGGGGGGGGCGCGGGGGTAGAGTGTCACGATATATACTATACTGAGTATACTTTAACGTATCTGACGAGTAGAAATACTCATGTCAACAACATCATTTTTAACAAAGAATGCAAAGATTTTAGGACGTGATTACTCCAAAAAAAGTACTGCATAGGCTGATGTGCCCAACATTACAAGTAGGCCTACTCGTAGTATATGAATTCTGAATGTGCTCTTCATCTGTAAAGCTAGCCAGGGGGTAGGAAGCTTCCAAAAAGTGGGGGCACCACATCAGAGGGTCACTTTCTCATTCCAGAACCACTACTCGTTTAACTATAAACCGATACACACCGGCCATATCACTTAAATATATATGATGTGTTATTATGCTATCAATACTAAAATGGTGCACGTGAATTATTAAAATATATAAAATATTAAAATTAACAAAGGCTTATGATATCCAAAAGACAGTTCTTCATCAAAGTGGCACATTTGATTTGCCTGTAGGGCACATTTTCTATTTTGGAAAAAAAGTGGGGGAACGTGCCCCCACCCCTCCCCGGCTCCCACCCCCTGTAGCTAGCCTAGAAGCATGCTGAGTCTGCTCACCGCGCGATCACATGAGGAACGATCACACACAGATGCAATAACAGGAACGAATCGTAGCGTGATGAATAGTTTAGGATCGACCCAACGCATTTGGCAAAGAAAAATTGCCCGATAAGCTACTTTCGAAATAATTGATCTCGTGCAGTGAAGTGATATTATGATCATTTCCCAATTTCATTTAGTTAATTATTAATGTCATTAAAAGATACATTACGTAATGAAGTAGTCGATCACCGAAACTGAAAACTTGCGAGTGACTTTGTGTATTGCTTATTTCGAGTGCTCATCATTAAATTAGGCTCTTGCATGAATTGTGTCTGTGTATTAGACCCTCACTTTGTATCTTAAATTTTATCGAAGTTGAAAATGCTCTCTCTGGCTTTTTTTCGACCTTCCTTTCCTATAAGAATATATTCTTGGGTGGGGTCGGGTTATGGGTTATGAGAGCGTTGTGGTCAAGTGTTACTGAATAGCTCCATGCTTCCATAACTCGAGTTACCGTCGAATTTCATTTAAAAAAAAATAGACCTTATAACATCGGGTTAAACTGTGGAAAGATATAAATATGTTCAAATGAGAAAGGCAACATTTTCATAACATACCGAGATGTTAACCCTCACCCTACCCTTTCACCGGAGAAGTTTATAAACATGCAGTACGTGTTATATCTGTATTCAGATTTGAGATGAGATGCTAACAGTGTGTGAGTGTGTGTTTGTCAATAGCGCCATCGATTTTGTGAATATATATTGTGTGAGTTCCTTGCGTGGAATGTACTTCCGACACGGTGAGTTCCTAAGTTACTTGGTGTTTGTTTATTGTATGGGTGACACCTACAAGTATTGTGACGACAACTATAGTGAATTACTAATAATTACCGGTGGGGTTAGTTCCTTGAATCGTTGCAAAAGTTGACGGATAAGAACTGAACAGGCACTGACGATCAATATAAGTTCCAAACCTGTAAATATCAATTTTACAATAGCATTAGATCATTTCGTGCAAGCGAGAACAATAAAAATAAATAGGCTAAGTTTATTTAAGCAATAATATCCCAGCTCATTAATTATTATTATTTGCCTTTAAAATTTGTACTAATGTTCTATAAAACCTTAAAAACTACATTTAAAAGAAATCAATAAATTTCCATGTTTGCAAATTCATTCCTCAACTTTAAAACAAATGAAACCTATCGTGAAGCTTCTTTTCTCAAGTTTCGTGTGGTAAAAGTATCACTGTTTCAGTAAGTGGACATTTATAACTGCTGTCTATATGTGAACCTAGACTTACTTATTTATATTCACAGACATTCAATCAGATTGTGATTTTCTTAATGCACAAAAGATTGTTTAAACTGTCGAGTAATGAAGCTTTAACTATTCGTTATAAATTATTGTACCAAATTCCTTCAGTTCCAAGTATTCGTACCAGTCGGTGTTAATCATGGAAACGAGAACAACATTTGCAAAACCGGCATTATGACGTACAACTGGTTGTTACGAAATACGAAAAAGATCAGCTGATGTCTATGAATATTCATATTGTGACAATTGATGACACACAGAACAGTTACTTCGCCTATCCAGTCTGGTGGTATTCGTTGTATTACATTGTAAGGCGTTGAACGTTACAGATCACGTACATAAAACCGGCATGCTGAACGCGTTTATATATTACAGCCTATGACCGATACCTACACACGTACTTTGTTACACTTTCAACATAACACTGACACCCTTAGCACGGAATTCCAAGGTTTGCGAGGGATTCATTGGAGCAGTTGCTGTAAATTTAAAAAGGAACAACGAAAACAAGTAGTATAATGATTTTAAGGTTACCTCATTCCATATTTCTCATTGCTGTGACTCTCTTGTTATTTGGCTTTCACAAGGTAAGCTCTAACTTCTAATTCTAACTCTTAACTAAGTCTAACTTTGGCCTACAGTAAACTTAGGCCTAGGCTATGCTTGTAGTTGTACTGGCCTAACTTGCCTTAGTCTTTGCGAGGACCAGGCTAGCCTAAATGACTTTTAGTAACTTAGTTGACTGCCTTTAACGTACAGTAAACACATAGGCTATGCTGCAGCTCTATGCTTGGCTTCCGTAGCCACAGACGCCACGTTTGTTGCAACGTAATTTTATATGATAAGTCAGAGAATACCCTGCAACTCGCACACACAGGGCTTTTTGAGAACGACAATAGCCTACATTGTTTGGTACTAATTTAGAATCCGTACCATTCCACTATTTCTGTTAATCCATATCCCGCTTACTATCTCTCTCCCACATTCATGTAATCACTCCCTATCTCCACCTCCCGTTCTTCTATCTCCTAATCCTAACCGGATTATACAGTTGTTATTCAGCCGATTCGAAGTAAGCTTTCCCATTCATATGGTACGGTTTCTAAAGTTAGGCCCATTGTTTACTGTAAATAGGGACTTCTAGTCATAACCTGTGAGATTCAAGATTGCGAGGTCTGCAATTAAGCAAAGACAGATAAGGCTAGTTGCTACAAGGGTTGTACAATTCGATAAACCAATCTGCATATTGCACAAGTATGTATGATCAATCGTTAAAGAATATGTCTGCAGTTTGCCCCTGCGAAAATTTTTGGATTATTTATCGATTTCATTAATCACTCATTTGACACATTAACATTCACTTAAGAGGAGATCTACAGTAGGAGGTACAGTATCTTGAGGTTTAACACTCGTCATCTTATTCTGAGTAAAAATAACAAAATTTGGTAAAATTGTGGACCAAAGGAGAACCTGCATTAGTAGTAATTTAAGCCTTCTAGTTTAAGAAATTAGTAATTTCAGAAACGTGAAATGCTATTTGAATGTCTTCCGCTATCAAATATATGTACGCTAGTGATCACATGATGTACAGTGGAATGATTAATATTTACACAAGATCCCTTGCATATAAGAATTTTTAGTATCAATTTTTTTTTGCGTTAGATCTGTTGGAAAATTTATGCAATAAAAATATATCTTATCATTGATATTGAGAGTCGACAACAAACTAAACTAAACAAAATATTAAAGATGCTGATGCAAGGAATTTTGTAAGCATTATGCATAAATGGTGAGAATTTGTGGAGTTGCAATGCCAAATAAAAAAAATGGTTATGAAAAAATATAGTCTTATGAAATTTTACCATGCCTGGAATTTCATAATTTTAGCCAATATTCCAAAAAAATAAAAAAAGATAAGCCAAAACTTAAAAAGTCTACTAACTATAATGAAGTTCTACTAGCATTTTCCTGAACTACAACATGCACCCATTGCTTGACATACAGGCTGTATGCGGTCAGCCATTTGCTGCTGATGATATTAAATTGGGCTTATGTTACGTACAGAAATCACACAGATTATTTGACTGACGATTGTTAACCAACTCATCGTGCAGTTACTGTGTGATCTTACTATATATTGGTAGGAAATTGCCAAACGGCAGAATCCACTCGCATTTAGCCAGTAAAATATGAGCCGAAATGTTAAGGCCTGGATACCTACATTAGCATACTGTACTTGTACTTTGCCGATTACAAAGTGTTTTGACCTGCTACTTCTGCAAAAGTTAAAAATCTTGATCTATTTTGTTTCTTTTCAAAAGTCCAACAATTCGATCAAAGAGTTCACAAAAGTTTGACTAACTAGTGAGCATAATCTTCCTAGAGATCTCTGACAACATTGCCTGTAGTTTATACCTGCTACGGTATTTGCATTTGAGTTAAAGCTCTTTGTCTCTGATATGGTTTGTTAATTGGATTCTAATCATTATCATTTATGAACTGTCATCTTAGGTGAACAAACTTTTCACTTCCCAAAGTGCCGATTTAACATTGTGATTAACCAAGATCGTAAACTTTGTAACTTTGTCTTTGTATCATAGTGTATGCATGTAAATTCCCTAACAAGAAAATGGCCTCTTAAGAATACCAAAAAAATTAAAAACCAAAATCAAAGACAATAATTACTTTGCCTTATATCATAATAATAACAATACTAATAATAACAATTATAACAATAACAATAATAACAATAATAATAAAAATTTTGTCTTGTGTGAAGTGAAAATGTAAGTCGGGATTATTTATCCACTATCGCATCTCAAAATCTCCAAGTGCAACTTGGGCAAATTGCTATACAAGTGCAGAGATGCATAAGCAGTGTTTGAATACAGGAACCACAGTATCGTAATATAAGAAATAAAGTTTAGAGCCTTCAAACTGCTACGAAAATTTGGGATACCAAAATTAATCCAGGGCTCTTGTCTTAGTCGAACAAACGGAGTGCTTTGTAAAACCCTTTGCGTCGATGCAAGAACTTTTAAACCTTGAATTACTCACCTTTGAAGTTTAATGCTTCTGTTTAGTTTTGTTTACTGCTTGTTGTTTACTGCTTCTGTTGTCCTTTAATTAATGCTTGTAAAGTTGTTATTTGTTAAGAATCAAAATGAGGGACTGTTGGACTTGGTTAATGATACTATATACTTGAAAACAGTATGTCAAGGTGTGAATCTTGAGGGGGAAAAAATTCAACTTTGATGAGCAGTGTCACAGGCATTTACCTTTTCTACAAGATTGAATCATCCAACTCGTTTAGGATTCAAGCTTTTTTTTTTGCATGAATACCACAAGAATGGATTATGTGAGTCCCATGACCACATTATCATTTGATGAATCAATGATCATTTGTTAAACATTGCACTGTTTGGGTTGGTGATGCATAAATTTAAAAGTGTAACTCAGTGATTTCTCTCACTTGTTGCGGTTAATTTTCTCAGGAATTTGGAAGTGAGAATTCTTCATATTGTGTACACACTCTTTAAACGATATCAGCAGGGCCTCATTATTATATCCCATCAAACAAATTTAAATGGAATCAGGAGGGAACATGTCGAATATTTGAACGTCATCAAATTTTCTCTAGCACCCGAGGGCTACCATAGGTCACAAATTAGCATAGACTGTTAATTAATTTGGAAGTAAATCTCGTAAAACTTGAAGCTCGACGCTGATAACCTGATCAATCTAATTACAAGAACATTCTTCTCTTTTCTGTAGTTAAGCATAAATAGTTTACTTCGTGACAAGCACGCCATAGTGCCAGAATTTATTTGTGACTTTTAAACGGACGTTTTTGTCATTTCATATTGGGGAAAAGAAGGAAAACATTTTTGAGAAGTAATAAATGGATATATGCTAATTCATTGAAGCAAAATTCAATCTTGTGTTTATACCATACCACCGTAAGAACTCAAGTCACCCCTTGAATGCCAATTAGCTAAATTTCATACCTTGTATGTTCAACAGCAAGGCAGCCACCAATTTTGGAATGTTCAGTTAAATTATGTAATTTTGGCAAGTTGGACATTACAGTGAGTTGTATGTACCTATGTAGGTATGTTACTGTAGGCAACTCGTGGCGCACATCCCAGGGGCGGATGCAGGATTTTTGACAGGGGGGGGTCTGACTGGTCAAGCTGCGCCTGAACGTAAGACTATCTAAGCGGAGCGCCACCATCGGTTGGCGCGGAGCGTACCAGAAAATTTTTGGCTTTACAAACCCCCCAGATGGCCGGAAACGGCACTTCCCGAGTATTCTAAGCTGCATGTACCTAGCCTGAAAATATGGATCTCATGTCTGTAATTTCTCAATTGATGAGAAAAAAACTACTCAGTTTTGAAACTACTCAGTCTCATGAAGAATTCGTTGGCGCATCCTATGCAGCCTACCGCTCTGCCACCTCACCGCCCAAAAAAATTCGAACACCACCTCAATTTTGAAACTTTTCGGTCTGAAAATTGAGATTTTTAGGCATTTTTGGCACGTGTAGCACGCGTGCACACTATAGTTCATTTGACGGAAAAGACACACCTGGCTGACTTGTAAGGATAACCGCCCTTCTGACGTCCTACATGTTTAAAATTGCCGTTTAATTTAATTATTTTTTTCTCCCTCTCTTTTTTTCTCTCTTTTTTTTTCTCTTTTTTTTTTTTTTTTGGCCAAGAGCAGGGGGGGTCCGGACCCCCTGGACCCCCCCCCTGGATCTGCGCCTGCATCCAATCGAGCCACTTCAAGCTCCATGCTCTATATTGTGTGTGGAGTTTACCAAAACCTTGTGGAATCGTACTCAACAAGTCGAAAGGCATCATAGGTTTTCTTTAGTTAGGTTGCCAAAGTCGTGCGATAAAAATTACGAAAATCGCACAATACACACTCGAAAGATTTGACAATGAAACAGTAAATATATCATTCAAAATATGTGTGAAATACAGAATTTTCTGAATTTTTGAAGTTTGCAACTTCCAATCTGAAATTTAAGGTTTGGCTTTGCCTTTTGAATTGACATTCCTGCATTCCTACTTGTAACTGTGAGAAGGAACAGTGGTTTCACATTTGTATGGCCTTGCTGTACACACACAGATTTATTTACAATACCACAGTACAAAGATCTCGGCTGACACAGTTCTGCTGTGGTGTATTCTAGGGTAATACAGGAAAGCATTAAACGTTTCTACCATTAAAAGTCTGGTTTGGTTATATATACACTACAGTAGGTATCAGTTGGTGCTTTGCCAATGAAAATGTTTGTGACCTTTGCACTCTGAGGGGGGGAAGAAATCAGCAGTCTGTCATTGAATCCTAACCTTCTCAATAATTGGCAGATTCTCTAGTAATATACTGACTGGGTTTATGGTCACTGTATGTTAAATGTTTCATCCTCATTTCACTATTAAAATATGTGGCTTCCCCCTAGAATTGGGAATCTGTCTTCTTACCCTCAATTCTTCATTTTTTCTTCTTTTTTTTTTAATACAAAGACTGAGCACTGTTTTTTATCCAGTTTGTGTTTGCTTTAATAGCACAAAAACGGTCAACTTTTCTAACCCTTCATCGTGATAATAATGATGAAACTTTTGCTAACAATGACAGATTTCTGGTTACAATGATCTGGTTGTTCTGGATTAAGTTTGCCCAGCCTGTTCAAATTTATGAAGATGATTCTTCCTCCCCCTCCCCCTTCCCCCAACTACCACCACAGTCAAATATGATTCCAGGTGGAAATTTATCACTTGGACAATTTTTGGGGGTGGGGAGGGGGAATTTGTGTAATTTAATACACAAGAAACAGGTTTGCCCAAGAAATTTAAACAAGTTTCATCATTATTTGCAATGAAGTTTGATATCTAGGTCAAGCTAATTAGACTGCCTGTTATGAGTTATATATAATGAAAGTTTTAGTAATTGTAGTACATAGAAAAACTGACCCAGTTTACGGGAGACGATACGCTGACTTTAAGAAACTGACGATTCCTGATTAGTCTATGTTGCACAAGTTTACTTGAATTTCTTGATTTTTATCCCATTGTAAGTACTGTATAATAATTAATGTCATATCTCATCCAGTCGCAGGCTATCGCCAATAATTACAAAGATGGCTTCTGTATGACGTACGGTAGATGTGGGACGGACACTCAGTCGGGAAAGCCCATCCCTTGCTACTACAACGGACCTGCCTTCCCGCTCACGGATGAAGGGGGCCTTAAAATCCTGGCAGAGCTGTGTCCGTGGATGGTCGCCGAGGAGGGCGAGACCACCTACACCTGCTGCGATCAAGCTGGTCTGAACACGCTGCTGAACAACGTCCAACCCGCACAACAGACCTTGGACAGATGCCCGTCCTGCTATCGTAACTTTCTGAACCTTCTGTGCTCGACCACGTGCAGCCCCAACCAGAGCGTATTCATGAACGTCACCAAGACGGCCCCGTACCCATCGGCCGACGCCGCCGTCAGCGAACCTTTTCAAGGTAACCTGTCGGTGATCGCCGTGGATGTCTACGTGGAGGGTGCCTTCGCCAACGGCATGTACAACGCGTGCAAGAATGTCAACTTCCCCAGCACCAACCAGAAGGTCATGTCACTCTACTGCGGCAGTTACGGAGCGGATCACTGTTCGGCTCAGAGGTGGCTGACCTTCGTAGGCAGCAAGAGCAACGGACAGACGCCGTTCACCTTCAACTATTACCTGCGGAACGACTCCATCCCAGAACCGCCGGTGTTTGTACCTCTGAATCTCACCATACACCCCTGTAACGAAGGTGTGGGGAACACCTCCGCCCCTTGCAGCTGTCAAGATTGTCCCAAAGCCTGCCCTCCGGTGATCCCGCCTCCTACACCTCCACCGCCTTGCATCATCTGGTTCGTAGACTGTTTAACCTTCTACATCTTCGTCAGCTGGGCGGCCTTCGTCCTCATCTTCACTCTGCTGGACGTCCTGCATTCGCTGCTCTCGTCGGGTTCCGGGGACGAGAATGGGAAATTCAACGTCGGCTGTCAAGAGGCCATCGGAGAATTCATCGACAGAAGCTTGAGAAGAATGTTCCACCGTCTCGGTCTGTTCGTCGCCACGAATCCTTTCCCAGTCATCTTCGTGAGCATCGTGGCGGTGATCGGAATGGCGTGTGGCATGTTCATGTTAACGGTGAGTAGTCCACACTACTAAGCACTGACAGTTAAACACAAGTCTAGAATACATTAATTACGCTCATTACGTCAGTTTTCGTCCTAACTAAATATGCCAGCTAATCAAAAATAGTTATATGTAAAGCATAGGACAATAGTGTGACCAGATCCACCCTGTAGTCAAGTCGACACTCATGATGACCCATTCCCCTCAGACAAATGATCGTATCTAAATGTCTACTAAAAGTTTGAGGTCATGATAAAATGAGTTCCTCAAATCAAATTTTCGGGTGGTGTGGGGGTCTCTCTAAAAAATGTTCCCATTAGGGAACAATAATTGAGAAGAAGTTAATTTGTCTTGAGTCTTCCCATTCCATGTTGAGTGTTTGTGTGCAAGAGAAATCTATGTGGTGACCGAGTGTGTGTGACACATTGATAACATAAAAAGTAGTGTATATGTTGATTGAACTGGAATGGATATATGTGGATCCACCATAGGGAATGCAAGAACCCCATATTGTTGTTGTGGGCATGTATATATTACATAATTGTTGTATACACTGTATTATAATTATGTATAATTGTGTATAATTGCATAATATATGTAAGTGTATATAGAAGTCTACTGTATATATAAGTGTATACTTGAATTAAGTGTAATTGTGTATAATTTGAGAATGTCAGAGGCTAAAAACTTCTAAAAAGAAATAAAAAAAAAAGGGAAGCTTGGATCAACTTCATACTTGTTATGTTCATGTATAGCCAACTGGGTGAGTACTTACACCAGTCGAATGTAGGACAAAGCTTAGATGAACTAAAATTGAAATGAAGGGCTAAAGGTCGTTTAAAGGTGAAAAGAGGTCAAAGTGTTCATGCACTTTTACATTCAGTGTTGTCATACATATATACAACTTTCGATAATTAAAATCCTCGTATTTTTTCCCCGATCGTCTCTAAAGGTCATTACGAATCCGGTCGAACTGTGGTCACCTCCGGAAAGTGAAGCCCGCCTCCACAAGGAGTATTTTGATGGGAAGTTTGGACCTTTCTATCGTACAGAGCAGCTGATCATTACGGCCCCACATACTAACTTCTCCAGATATGAAAAGTACCCCTACCATAAAAATATAACCTTTGGACCTGTGTTGGACAAAAGCATCCTACATCAGGTATATATTAAAGACAGCATCAGTAGCATTCTGTTCCTGCTTGAAATGTTTGTATTATGTTGTACGTCTTTAATATTAATTAGTTTATTCCATTAAATTACTGCTTGTATGCATATGTGTGAATATTCATGCCTGCCTAAAGAATCCCAGGTATGTTTCAGTAAGAATTCCCTAAATCTCTTCCCCTTAACCCCTCCCACCTCCCACCCTCCCTTTCTAGTTTCAACCCTTTCCTTTATCCCTCCACTTTGAAATGAATGCAGGACATATGGGAAATGCCAGTCATTCGTTTGAAAAAAGGTTCTGCATGTATCGAGTAGTGGGTAGCGGGTCATTTGTGGGGACATGTGTTCAAGTAGGGTATAAACATACACAAAGTTCCCTATAAATAGAAATGTATGGTTTTCTACAGAGTTGACACTGGATCATATGGGGATGTCAATGTGGCACCCATGGGTCAATTTGGGGGGGGGGCATGTTAAACTTTATACGGCCAGTGTTCTTGTATTTTCACGTAGCAGTAGATCAACATACAGAAGGGGTAAATCATTTCCAAGGTAGGTGGGATACGTAGGTCAAATAAATCAAAGTTATAGGTGGTATGTGGAGGAAAACGGTCGATAATAACTAAGCCGATGGATTTCACGAATTAACAAACACTCCGCTATTTCTTGTTTAACTTTCTATCCTCTTTATCTCTCTTCTCCAGGTCCTAGACTTGCAGAACGCAATAGCAAACCTGTCCGTCTTCTACCAACCGGAAAACAGGAACATCTCCCTGCAGGATATCTGCTATGCTCCTCTCTCGCCAGACAACAAGAACTGCACCATTGTCAGCGTTCTCAACTATTACCAAAACGACCATGATATGTTGGACAAAACTGCCAAAGATACATTCTTCGTTGCTTCTGATTACCACGACCATTTTCTGTCCTGTACAGCGTGAGTATGCCAAAATATCCTTGATATGTCTTCATTTTTTTTGTTGTGTGTAAAAGTGAGTGGGCCTGACGTTTCGATCCTAGCAGGATCTTCTTCAGAGGCTGAATGACAAGTAACAGAAAATACCAGGGACAAAATACAAGCACAGAATACAGATATGTTAATGAGCAGGGTGAATGTGATAGGGATTAATGTAATAGGATTAGTAGACAAAGGATGGAGAGAAGAAAGAAACCAATAGGGGGGGAAGAGGGAAGGTAGGAGATTTTTTTTTGTTTACAAAGAATGTTTTGCAGACAGATCGACGACGACCGCGTGGAGACTGTGGGATGTGACCCAAAAAGTGATTGATCTATTTGTTCTTTTTGTTTTGTTCCATTTTTATCATCAATTCCATGATGCTAGCTAGTCGTCATTGCATTCCGAGTGTTGGGTCTGAGGCGGTGTCGGGGGGGGGGGTCTGGTGGGTTATGGCAAGGACAAGACGGGGCCCGGATGGCAAAGAGAGAGACGAAACAATAAATGATCAATTTATCATACAGCCAGTGACATTGTTCAAGATTGGGTTCCCTTTGCGGGCGGGGGGGGGGGGTGATATCTCGGCGTAATGTATAGCTTTTATTTTTAATTACAGGTCAAAGACTTTTGTACTACCAGAAAGTTGGACATGATACTGACTTTTCCCTTTGCTTTTAGCCCTTTGTATACATATCCTTATCCCATACATGTACCCTGATATCCCTTGTTTTGTGGTTTTGAGGTTTGTTTTGTGGTTTTGTAGAGGCCAGGTTATGTATATGGTTAAATTTTGGTCAACCTACTTTCATAGGAACCGGTCACAAGTAAATTAGTCACTCTGGTCTTTGCCTTTTTTGAAAAAAATTGAAGCAGAATATACAATTGACTCCTTTTCATGCATGCAATCAGTCTCTTTACAATATAACTTTATTATGTACAAAAAATGGTTTAGCTGAACATTCCTTAAAATATCTACAAGGAACAAGGATGTGTATTGTTTATTGCTTGTTTTGGGCTGTTAAAGCTCAGATTTATTCAGTTAAATATGGTTTGATAATGACAAAACAGGTTCCTGTATGGTCCATTGATCTGTCTGCATACTTGTTAGTCAAAGAAGCAAAATTCTCAAAACTTAGGTCTTTTATTTCTTCTGGAAAGAGTTCTGCATTGATATAAAAATATTTTTAAAGGTTGCATACTAAAGCTTGATCACCTCTTCATTGAATGGAATAAAAAATAAAAAATTTGGATGAAAATTTTGGGTAGTTTCGTTTATCGAAATTAGTTTGGGTGTATGGCAATTAAGTGTACATTGGATTGCGAAACACAGTCGTTGATAGCACATGATGATATAGGAGCAAACACTGAAATGTCAAAAAGTCGTGAAAGTTTAATATGTTTCTCAAGTAAACACACACATCGTGGAACAGAATAGCCCTAATTTATCCTAAACCAATCAATCTGTCTGTAGTTGAAGATTGCATATATATATAAAAAAGATTCAGATGTTCACTTCCTGTGGCAAAAGTGCTCAATACATAGAAATATAGCAAGTACATTAGTCTACCCTATACTGTAACTTACAGCATATTGAAACTCGAGTAACAACATGCTGTAAGTTACCCTATAGGTAGACTATATATAGATACATAGATATATATAGTATATACATATATATAGTATATAATATGTTTAAGCTCACAACTGTGTGTTAAATGGATAAAGCAGTTGCTCGAAGGATTTGTCTTTACACTGGACTCTGCAATGGGTTGCTCTCTTTTGACCAGCATAGAAATAATAAGAACTACTGTATGGTTACAAGCCTTGGACCACAGACACCATACACACCCATACATACACATATAAATAGTGTAGAACTACACACACACATGCAGTACTGTAGGTATGCAGACTTCTCTATGTACACACATGTATACATGTCACGTTCGTTCGTTCGGGGGAAAAGGAAGTCTCAACAGCTGAAATCCTATAATCACCTCATAATATCCTCCTCAGGGTGGTTTTATGTTTACACTATACAGATAAACATGTAACCAGCTAGACTTTCACCCTTAGACTTTGGTTAGGCTAATTATGGCTGTCACTTGGACTGTACTTCTCCCTCTTCAGAGAAAGTCTGGATATGACATATATCAGATTCTTTGTACCAGGAAGGAAGCACTCCCCCAACTACTACTACTACTGTACTTCTACTATTACTGAAAGGTCACAGAGAAAGTCATCTTGTCTTTCGATAGGATTAAGGAGCTCTATGTTTGTAGTTCAAAGATAGTTTAAGAAAGTGAAATCCAAAGTCAGTGCTTGTAGTCAGGTATGAACACTAGTGTCCTAGTCGTCTCCAATGATGCCATTGTCTGGTGTTGCCTTTAATGGTACCGCTGTGTGTTGAACTGTGGCATGACAGCAACTGTAAGAATGTGGTACAGTCAGGGCTCCCATGCAGACTGAGGCAGGGTGAACTCAAAAAGTATAATTTAGTTCTCCTTAGAGCTTGAACATCTAGGTGCCCTCATCTGAAGCAACCCCCCCCCCCAAAAAAAAGTTTGGCACCTTTTGGGAGCAATCTCAAAACAGGTCTGAAGTCTGGGGCTACTTTTTAAAAACTGTCAAGTTTCCACCGACGTTAACAAACGAATCTGCTTTGAGAAATCGACAAATAGTGATCTGTGATGTTGTATGACAATGCAAAATTTTTGTAACTTTTTGTTGCAATGAAACATGATTTGTGACATACAATTGCAGTGTTGAGTGTTTGAATTGTAAACGACACTGATCAAGCTGTAATAGCATATAGTGGTATAGGTCTAGTGTTAAGGAAAAACTTTTCCTCAAACCTGTGGTGTTATGGTAACACATTTTAAATCAAACGATTGCTGAATTTGTCAGATGAAGCACAATTATATAGAGTGAACTGCTGGTTTGGGTTGCAGTGCTGATTAAGACTTCCCTGCTTGAAAATATCCAAAAGGAACAGCTGAGGGTTTCCATTAAGCTCATCTTTATCCTGGTCAAGAATTTAAATATTGTTTTTGTTTAGGGATAGTCTGATATAGAATTTAAATATTGTGTTTGTTTAGGGATAGTCTGATATAGAATTTTAAATATTGTGTTTGTTTAGGGATAGTCTGATATAGAATTTTAAATATTGTGTTTGTTTAGGGATAGTCTGATATGGAATTTTAAATTTGTTTTTGTTTAGGGATATTCTGGCAGACAACAATGATTAATATTATTGTGTATGTATTTGAAAATTCTAGAAGTATTACTAACCGGATTCTATGATACAGTCATATTACCAGATATTTGCTTTTCATATTCTGCTTAACCATTCACTTCACTTGATCAAAGGTCAGATCTCTCGCCAAATTTATAACCTAACGGTTCCACGTGAATGGCTTTGTCACAGACGCCCAGTACTATATAAATTATTAATACAACAGTATGAAAAGGGAATGTACATGTATACGTTAATTTTTAAAATGGTTATTGTTAAGGAAGTAAGCTTTCCAGTATCTCTGTAAGTGTTTATTTAGCCAAGTGTTCAGTATAAAGGGGTTGTCCTTTCTCGTTGCATAATAGCATTTATAACCAAATATGTCCCTGGTTGCTAACGTCAGCACTGTTTGTATCAGGCTGTGATCGTACGTCACAGTGAAGTTGAAAAGAACCGATACTTGGCTGAAAATCAACTTGGATCTGTACTGTGGATAGAGTGCTGTTACAAATGATGTAGAAGAGAGTGGCATAATTGGAACACATTTACATTGTGCCTGAACATTACATTAACATGAACAGCACATTACAATGAATCCAGTCATCACCTTTCAGGTGAACATAGTCCTAACTTTTCCTGAGATTTTGTCCTCTAGAGGTGGCAGATCTCATGGCTCGATATGTTTGAATATTACTTGATCCGGCTTCATATGTTTCTTTACTGAGATCATTCCCTTTACGTTCATTTAGTTAAATCTGCCCTTCCTGCTACACATTCAGGCATGATGATATTGCATTGGCTTTTTGAAGAATGTACTGTACATTCAAGACTGCAGACGGGGTGTGTTGATATAAATATTCCAACTGACTGACTATTTCCATACTTGTTTGCAATGCAGGAGACAATATATGTATATTCAAAGATATATATATTTGAATATATATATATTTGAATATAGTCATTTGCCTTTGTCGTTTACCTCCATTCCATTAACATAAAGTCTGTTCAAAGTATCTCTCGAGAGATCCGGCTTTAGGAATTACAAATGATTTT
>KN885293.1:3652-14883 GCA_000934455.1 Apostichopus parvimensis
TTTTTTTAATTTCCAATCATATGATTTAGCGGATGTTCGGAAACACTTTTTGGCTCACCTTTTTTGGGGGGGGGGGGGGCATTGCCCCCTTTGGCCCCCCCCCTTGGATCCGCCAGTGTGTCAGTCATGAGCTTATCAGTTTTGTAGTCAAGTATTCTTAATCCCAGTACAAACTACTTCCGGGTATACTTGAGTTTCCGAGAACCATAGGCCGAGTTCTCTTTCTTAAGATTCGAATACCGAGTACCAATGTCCAGTTTTGAGAATCCGATTACCAACTGCGTGCACCTTTTCACCCGACTTTACTTTTCTTCGAGCACTTTGCGGGTACTTTTGATTTCTTAAGTGAACAAAAACATTCTGCTTATAACTGCTCCCCGAATTTGATAGTAAGTGATACATCAATTAAATGCGAAGATGTTGCTCGGGTTTTGTCATTGTTTACCTAATTCAGAATGTCTCTTCTGATATTGGAATGACAAAACAGCAGCACGTATGGAACGCCGTGTTAACATTTATTCAATAATGAGAGATATCTGCGACTTATTTCGAGATATATGCAATTAATTTCAGATATCTCGAATTAAATTGAAGATATCTCTAAATTATTTCAGATATCTCCAATTCAATTTTAAGATATCAAAAATTGCATATCTCGAATTGAATTCGAGATATCCAAAATAGAATTCGAATTAGAGATATCCCAAATTGAATTCGAGTTATCAAGAATTCGAATTAGAGATATTCAAATTGAATTCGAGTTATCAAGAATTCGAATTAGAGATATCCAAATTGAATTCGAGTTATCAAGAATTCGAATTAGAGATATCCAAATTGAATTGGAATCAAGAATTCGAATTAGAGATATCCAAATTGAATTCGAGATATCAAGAATTCGAATTAAAGAAATCCAAAATTGAATTCGAGTTTTCAAGAATCCGAATTAGAGATATCCCAAATTGAATTCGAGATATCAAGAATTCGAATTAGAGATATCCAAACTTGAATTCGAGATATCAAAAAATTAATTTAAAGATACCCAACATTGAATTAGAGTTATCAAGAAATCGAATTAGAGATATCCAACATTGAATTAGAGATATCAAGAATTCGAATTAGAGATATCCAAAATTGAATTTGCTTGCAGACCTGCCCCACACTGGGAATCGGCTTCGGTGACCCTGGCCAGAGCCACACCCCTCGACCCTTTATCCTGGATCAACTCACTACATAAGTTAACTCTTTGCAGTGGCGTCGCCAAGGGGTGGCCTGGGGGATGCGGGGGGGGGGGCACGTGCCCTCCCCAAAAATATCGTGCACCTCCAGATGTCCCGCAGATGCCATTTGTAGTGTTTAAAAAATACTGAAACATAAACTTACTCCTTCCATCGGCCATCACAATAACCAGTTGTTTTCTCACTTATTAACAAGGTCACATATATCGAGATGCAGCCCCAACCAATTGTTATGTTGGTTATATTTTTCGGGCAAGTCGTTACAGCCCCTCTCCCCCCCCCCAAACCAAATTGGCTCTTACTTACGCCTATGGGCATTACAAATAAATATTGTGACCCCCTCCCTGTGTCCCTCAAGATTGAAATGTCTGGCGACGCCACTGGCTCTGATCGAGCTTTCATATAAAATCTTTATAAAGGATGTTGTCATTGGCCAACGCGGCAACACGGTCTCCCAATGCCACATGAAAATCTCACAAGTGCGCAAATAACGCTATATTACTCTCATTTAGAGCGCTCTCGTTCGTAAATGACAAAATGAGAAGGTCCCCTTTTTATTGCTCACTACTATAGGCTAACCCCAGTTCTTCTGCAAGTGTCTAAGTTTAGTTTCCCAGGCCCCTCTCTCTTCCGATTATCGGTCTACCCGCTACCACCACTTTGAGTTAGGCCCTACATATAACAACACAATCAAATTGGACGTATTTATAGCAACTCACCCACCTTTCTCTTTTCGCACGCGTACCACTAATAACAATCAACTGATTAGATCGTTAGATCGTTAGATCAGAGAATTCACAGCTGGCTTTATTTTGTGCGCTCAACCGTAAAGTTTCAACAAACAACAACGATGGAAACAGTAGGCTCGTTGTAACGGTACAGCTTGCGTTCTTTTAAGTTGTACTGGGAGATGTTATGAAATAACACTAAGAACCGAAGTTAAACTCAGTTGTGAACATTGAATTATATGGTTTGGTTTGCGTTTTGGTTTCTAAAACGTTATTTCGTTGATGACAATTAGAGGTGAGACAATCAATATTTTGATAAAGTTAAGCTGGTTATGGTAACAATGTTAAACTGCATAATTCGGACTTTCAAACTAGGCCTAGGAACAAGTGGCCCTAGGGCCAAGGCCTAGCCAAAGTTAGGCCTAGGCTTAGTCAGGTACTACCAGCACTGTTTATGTGTAAGGCAAAAGGCGAGGCCAATACCATGTTCCTGCCCGAAACTTGTCGGTAAGGTCATCTTTCACTGTTACTGGGGAGCCTTAAAATAAGGTGCCATATTTTTTGCATGTATACTAGGCACATGATATTGTAATGTTTAAGATTTATACAGTTAATTGCATGCTGTGTGAAGGGAAGAGGAGGCAGTATTTTGAGGGTCTCTCAGTTTTGGAGGTTCTATGGAATCGAGAAGTCGCATTATTTTTTCTTCCAAAAGATGAACATTCCATCTGAATTAAAGCTAGGCTATGAAGTTGTCAATGTTTTGATCTTGGATGCTTGCATTTGTAGTTGTTAATAATTAAGCTTGATATGTTCATGCCGTTTCTTAACTTAAATTATTGAGGACCTTTCTACGAAGTTTGGGATATTCCCTGGGACAGATGATAAAATCTGGGGACGGCACATGAAAAACATGGACTTTGATATTTTAACCTGAAGTTGGTAGAGAGCTCTGGGATATGGGGTTGACTGGAGAGGGAGCTCTTGGTCCCTTACTTTTATACCATGTCTAAAAATTTGTTGTTGGAAAACCCCAAATAATAATCTTAATAAACTAATAATAACTGGCTTAATTGAACAGTCCTATTTTTGCAGTACATAACAATAAGTGCATCACACATTGGTACGGCCATAAAAGAAATGTGCAACTTCAAATTCCTATATATAAATTGACAGAGCTCTAATAATCAAAATATGAAGTTTTTGTTTCAAATACCCATAATCCATTGAAGTTTGAGTACCGTAGTTTCTTTAAATTTATATAACAAGTCAAAGATTTACTGAAACAGAAACCATTCAACAATTTATTTGGGCCTTTTGTTACCCTTACATGACCTCCATGGCATCCATTTTGTCAGACATTGTGCAGTAGTTCATGGGGGATCTCTCCATCTTGGCCTATCATTTCCCAGCACTGTATGTAAGGAATTCTATCCTCTGTAGTTTTGAAATAACTAGTCCTAATTATTACGGAACTTCTAGACCTCAAGGTGCAAGGTATGAATTCAAAAGGTTGCGTGTGATTGAGTTGAAAAGTGACACACTAAATAAAGTTTTGTCTTGCAACAAGTCAGAACCCACAGAACATTTGGAACTTTCCAAAGAATAATAAAGTGCTGCTCAAAATATTGAAGCCCTACATGGAAGACTGCTGTATACACTGTGGAGCACTGTCTACCCCTGGAAAACAGCACACTTGCAAAAATGGTTCTGAGCTGCCTGTAACCTTAATTTTAATAGCAAACAGCAAGGCGGTTGATTTTCTCTGAGGACTGGAAGTGATGTTTTCATATGTTACTCTCTTCCCTAACGACCAGTATCATCTCTTTGAGAGAATAACATACACAAACTTTTGTCTCATTTGTGGATAACAATGGGCATGCTCCCTACCACAAAACAAAATTAGAAATTGTTGATGAATCTTACGACACTTTTCTCCGATCTGCCACAATACAGATCTATATATATTTGCATTGTGTTAAGCGCTGTGCATTGATATAAAATTGATGCATATATATCATCTCTAATTAATGTACATATATACTGTACATTTGGTCTCTACATGTGCTCTTGACATTCCGATGTCACCAAGCTTACATAAGTCTGAACATCTTTTTGACATCGTGCATGGAAATGACCACTTAGGTAACAAATTGAGGATTGGAAACTGCTTGGAAATGGTTTTAAGATACACAACCAGTTTCAAATATATTGAACTGTTTGCAATCCTCAGCTCCCCCCCCCTACCCCGACAAGCAACCACCCTGTCATTAGCCCCTCACTCTTGCTCCATATGAAATAGTTTTGTGTCTATGCGTCCATAAACTGAACTAGTACGTAAAACATATATACCTATGCACATCAAGTCTATGATCGTGTATGATGATTTCTACTGCATGTACTAATCCTGTGCATTGATCTGTAACAGTACTACAGTAAGTCTGTAAGTTTCATATATAGTCTACATTCCACACTGAACTTGTTTAACGTTATACAGTATGGAGTTGCTCCAGTCTTTCTTTTTACCAATTAATGCTTGATCAACCAGTCAAAATAAAATGCATTGGCTGTGACCGTTTTTCTCCAACTCTGCTGGTTTGGTGTACAGTACATGCATTACACACTGCCTTGCAGCCCCAAACCACAATGATTTCACTGACAGCCAAGTGTAATCCCATGCAGGGATTTGCTTGGCTGAGTTTTTAAATTTCGGTACCATATGTTGAACAAGTACGTACAGTACAATAGGTAAAGTATACAGTACATGCTTGCATATCTTGTTGTTGTCTTGGAATGTGTTTACAGTACACAATATTGTATACATTTTCACAGAGTACATGAATGACATGTACAATTCAGCTGACATTGATATGTATATGCTATACAGTTTACACCATGGATTTTGATAGCACCTCCATTCACGTTAACTATTTGCTAGAAAAGTTAACTAGTATTCCTCCACTTGTCATTTAGCCTTTGAAGAAGATCCTGCTAGGATCGAAACGTCAGGCCAACTTACTTTTACACATTCTCCTACACAGGCTTTTTAGTGGATAAGCAGTTTGCTAACAGTTTTATTTTATATTGTATTCTTCCAGACGTTGTTTGAAGCTTCATTCATTGACTTCAAATAAATTTGGAATGAAAAGTTGGTTTTGGTTACCTTTCAGAAGATCTAATTAATTTCCTCTATATATAACTGTACATTTTCAGTCTTCTGCACATTGAATGTGTAGAGGTTGAACTAAAAGGATTTTCCTAGATTCAAGTTTCTTACAAGATAGTAGCCTAGTTGATTGAAATGTGTGACTAAACTATAATTGGCTAACCCTAAAAGCACTTTTAGTAAAATATCAAAAAATATCAAGTTATGAGGATTGTGTCAACTTTCATTGTGTGTCAATACAGTAGCTGGAGGTACAGTACAGTAAATGAATAACTTACTGCAATTCAAATCAGTTTGCAAAATTTTTTAAGTTTCATACACTGTGTGTTAAAAAAAACCACACAATACTGCGAAACTAAAATAACGAATGAACTTAGGGTACACTAGAAAACAGAAATATTCATACAGTATACTGTAGTGACCATAACTTGAATAGAACTACACTGCACGGTATAGATGCACTTTGTTTTAATAAGTATAAAAATAAGACAGGCTCAGAATTATAAGGTGGAAACTGGTAATATTATTCTATTGTTTTCTAGCAATACGGCCGATAATATTGATCATTATCCTGGCAAATGTAATATTAAACAGTAACTATATCTACTACATTTGAAATATGAAGAACACACTATGTATTTGGTCAATTAGAAATAGTTATATAGGTTCGTGTAACATTTGTATTTAAAGGCCGAACAAAACTCACTTTTGGATCGTCAGTGAGTTGTAGACTACTTGCAAGGAACAGGAGGATAGTAGTGAATAATGTACAGTTTTTGGTATCACATTGATTCGAACAGTTACTTTTAGCGTTTCATAAGGAATACAATATGATGAAACCTCGCAGCTGCTATGCAAAATGTGGACACCAAAATAATCCTGTGAAGTGGGTGATTCTCTTCCTGACCCATTGTCTTCCCCACCCATTGTCTTCCCCACCCATGGTCTTCCCCTCCCATTGTCTTCCTCTCCATTGTCTTCCCCTCCCATTGTCTTCCCCTCCCATTGTCTTCCCATCCCACTGTCTTCCCATCCCATTGTCTTCCCCACCCATTGTCTTCCCCTCCCATTGTCTTCCCCTCCCATTGTCTTCCCCTCCATTGTCTTCCCCTCACATTGTCTTCCCCACCATTGTCTTCCCCTCCTCCCCCCTTTCTTCCCTCCTTTCCTCTTCTTGTTATCTAGCATTGTTCACTCAATGGGTTAAATACCAACTGACAGTTTGTAAAACAGTTACTGATCACAAATTAATGTTCAATGTTCAATCGATGCATGAAAACACATACCAATTCCATGAAACATGTAGTTGTTGTCGCTCATAGTACCAGTTATCATTCACTGAATATGTGAACACGAACCAGGCGGTTGGAACTTTAGAAAAGCTATTGCATGTAACTCTTTGCCTTAGGTCTAAGTTTTAATTATGTTCTGTTCCTTTTTCCATAGTAAGAAAGTGTCGTACACCACATTATATCTAAAACCTTCTTTACCGTGATATCCTGTTGCAATATAAATGTATGCTTAAGTTACACACATCTTTCATCAGATTGGAGGTTTGGTTTCCTCTGGTTTTCTTGTTTTTTGCTGGTATACTCATCAACACCGTGAGCAAAAAGTGAAAATTGTACACAGTTGCACGCAATATAAAGTCATCATTGAGTATACTCGAAATATTTAGTATCATTATCAACGTGAATCTGGTTATGCAGTATACTGGTATGAACAATATATAGCTTTATATTCTGTGTAAAAGTACACAGCGGAGACTGGAAGCTTGTTATCAGATATTTCACTGGAGCTGTCATACCTTGGCACTATATATATTACATTTGAAGTTTTATATCAACTGTTCAAAGCTAAGCTAGGTACAGTATCTGTGGATAACTACTTATTCAGATGCTGATATTTAGGATCGACAAGATACATATGTCTATATCTTAAGGTACAGTACACTGTTGTTCTAACGTGAATTACCTGACAAGCTTTGATACTTTCGCAAAATAATTGAAGTTTTTTAAATTTCGGAGCTGTGTCACCTGTTTGTTTTTTTGTTTTTTTGCATTATCTTTCTTATCATGTTGGGGCTATAATTACTGTATAATTGTCAACTATCATGTTAATAATGTTCACTTACAAATATAGACTTGTAAGTGATAAAAATGTCCATAGATTGGAGTATGAAGTAGCTCATTTGCATGTTTTCTTCATACTTTAATAGTACTAGTAGGGGAAATAGTTTTTATCCAGTGTCACATCGCAAACATATATATTTAAAATGGGCATATTTGCTAGATACTTACAAACTTTGTGCAAGCTTATTTTTGAACACAGGAACCATAATTGTACACAGGAACAAAAGCACTTTTTATTACTTACTGTAAAGAGGCATACTTTGAGGTTTCAAAAAACTGCTATGTACACAAAATTTGAACATTAAAGTATTCCCTGATTAGGAGTAAAATTCTTTGAAGGATGTAAGACTGTAGGATTCTTGTAATGTAAATGGATTCTAAATTTCTTGTAGATTCTTGTGGGATTCTTGTAGGATTCTTGTAGATTCTTGAATGAGACTCAGGCAGGTAATGGAAACTTATGTGTAGAAAATAGAAATATTTGCATATTGTAGTTTATCGCTCATCTGGCAAGTGAAATATGGGTTTCGTACGAAATAAAGTGACAATTGATGGATTCAAATTACTTGCCCCCCCCTCACCGTGAATAGGGACAAATAGAAGTTATGGATCTAAGTAACTGTATTTATACGGTAGATATGGACAATTGCAAGCATCATCATTCCCTAAATTGACAAAATTGATAGAAATGATGAAATGTCAACAACACCTAGACTGAAGATTCTGAAAATGACATCACAGAGCAGGTGAAGTCTTTCAGTATTTCATGTTATTCTTGATTCATTTTTTCATTACCTTGCTTAATTTCTTAAATCAAAGAGAGAAAAATGTTGACAAAACTGCTAATCTACTGAAAAAAACATGTGTATCTAGGTTAAATGTATTTAGGTTAGAGGGCCTGACGTTTCAAATCCTAGCAGAATCTTCTTCAAATGCAAACCGAAAAGAAAACAGAATCGGGACTCATTTAAACTAGACAGAAGGGTGCACGACAAAATATGACCAATCGAAGAATGGATAGGAGTAAAAATGAGGCTAAGTTTTTCTCTTCTTGGATCAAAGATGATGTGTTCCAAGGAATAATGCATCCAAGAATTCTTTACATAAATGTCCTTAAAAAGTAGTGGGTGGTGTGTCTTCGCACATAAAGTTGCTTCAAGAATGGCAAATTCTGACAGAAGAAAGTGGGGATTTGCTAGATCACAATTATGAAATTTGAAAATGCATACCAAGGAGAAACTGAAATTGTTTTTACTCTCTTAGTACCACATCATACATGATCAACATGGCAACTCCCTGACATGAAATTAACATCAAGGAACTGTATTGCAGTACCTCCAATTAAACCCTTTTAAGCAAGATTGATATCATTAAAGCAGTTTCGAAGCTGTAGAATAAGATGATTTTTTGGTTTGCTTCTCCTGTGAAATATCAGGGAATACTTTATTGCTCAAATTTGTGTACCCGTTTTGTTGGCATTACGAAAGTATAAAAAAAAAGAGAATATAATAAACATCTTAAAACTTGAATATCAATTTGACCATTTCGCTTAACATTTTGCGACATAAATATTCGATAGTGATACTGCATAAATGAGTCCCTGGTGGTACTGTCCTGTGAAGTCATAGACTTAACAGATACCATGATGTACTGCTTTAAATTAAACATTTATCATGTGACCAAATGAACTGACATTGTTAACTGGCTATGTTTTTTCAGCATTTAGTGTATTTATTAGCATCGCTAGTTTAATTGATTCATTTAATAAGACTGCACGTTTCTCCGATCATACTCAAGGACTACAGTGGGCTATGCCTTAGTCTACTAGTGTCCTAGTATTATGCTCTGTGACATTAGTGTATTATACAAACACTTCGGTAATTGAAGCCAGCTTCTCAAGTCTGTTCTTGGTCTTGCTTTCATATTAGATACCCTGGTATGGGTAATCCTACCTACTGGTGTAAAGAGATCATCACATTATTATTTCTCCGATCATACTCAGGGACTACAGTGGGCTACGCCTTAGTCTATTAGTGTCCTAGCATTATGCTCTATGACATTAGTGTATTATACAAACACTTCGGTAAATGATGCAATTAAGCGTCTCAAGTATGTTCTTGGTCTTGCGTTCTATTAGATACGCTGGTATGGGTAATCCTACCAGTGTAAAGAGATCATCACATTATTATTTGCAAAACTTTCACCATTCAGTTTGATTGCAGGATCAAATGTAAACATCATTTCTTTGTGTTTTTTTAATCTCATGTTTATTCTGTCTTAAGTGTCTTCCCGTGGCACTTTCCTGTAAATAGATGTACAAATGATGTACAGCAGGGCCCTTTCATGGACTATCAAATATTTTGAGCACTTTGGTGGTATCCATGCCTTTAGATTGATATTATTTTGTTGATAATATAATAAGTTCTCTCTTAAAAGTTATCGATAAATTTGTTTCATTTTCCACCTCCCTCTACAGGGTTCTTCTGAATGTGGATTCGACCAAGTAAAATTGTTTATGTTGTGGAAGCTGTTGATCTAAAGGTAAGCAGTACAGACAGTTCTCTACTAATCGGGCATTCTAATTAGTTTGTTAATATCACATGTGATCAAAGAGGCCATGAACAGACTTGCCTACTGTACAGTACTCCATGTTGAAAACTTTTCTACCAGCTGCAGCTCAATACATGTACACATTGTAATACAACAAACAGACAGTATTATGTTTGGCCTTGAGACAGAAGGGAGAGGCGCTTGATTGAATTGGAATTTGTAAAGTGCTTTAATTATGTTTATATCACGATGCATGAACAGTTTGTGGAATGTGTCTGTTTTCTACTGTACTTAGTCCAAAGTTGGTGCTGTGTGTTAATCTTAATTAGTTTGGTTACAAATTTGTACTACTTTAAAAATATATTGAAGCCTCTTTTAAGAGATTTCATATTTCATTTGATTTAATGAAATGGAGAGAAAATGCCCAAATATTAAAGAATTTTATTAAGAATAACTTTCCATTCAAGAATCAGCTTTCCATTGTGTTTGCTCTTCATGTTGTACCACAATCTAAGGAACTCACATATCACAGAAATGTGTCAACTATTCAAGTGGTTTGTCAATCTTGAAGTATGTAATCTATTATCTTAATCTTGAGTATAATAATAACTACATTATATCGAGATACACATTATGTCGAGATACTCTACTGTAATGAGCCTTCAGCTTTGAGGGAATGGCAGACTTAATATAAGATCATTCCTTCTTCACGAGGAAGAGCTAAATTATGTATATGCAGGGTTTTTGTTAAGAAATGTAGTAGGTGGGTCAAGTTGAAAAGTAGGCGGGACTGTCTGTATGCGGACATGGGGGAGGGGTCTAAGGGGAGGTGGTGCCGGAAAATTGCAATTTAAAAAGTCTCTAGATGCAAAATGGTGCAATATACAGCTGTTTGGTCAATGATATTGCCCCCTCCCAATCACCCCTTCTGTCCTATTTTTTTCTCCTCAATTTTTTTATTAACACTCGGGTCATGGAGCCTAGGGAGGTAGGAAGTTTCAATCACATCTGACCTGGTTGTGGTATTTTTTCCTCTCGATTTTTTAAATTTTTTTTATATTTTTTTTACTGAGCGTCGCAAAGTAGCTGGGTCATGTACGTGCAGTAGGCGGGCCATTTGACCCGGGTCCCGGCTACTAACGAAAACCCTGATATGCCAATACAAAAATTAAGCAATGTTCAACAAAACAGCAAACAAGCAAACAAAATCCATGTACATAAGTGGTTTAGACTAATAGAGACTTTAGCTTTGATGGAATGGCAGAATTAATATAAGATCATTCCTCCTTAATGAGGAAAAGCTGAATTATTTACATGTCAAAACAAAAACTAAGCAACCACAAAACAGCAAACAAGCAAAGAAAATCCATGTACATAAGTGGTTTAGACTAATAGAGACTTTAGCTTTGATGGAATGGCA
>KN885293.1:15268-32429 GCA_000934455.1 Apostichopus parvimensis
GCTTTGATGGAATGGCAAACTTAATATAAGATCATTCCTTCTTAATGAGGAAAAGCTAAAATATTTACATGTCAAAACAAAAACTAAGCAACCACAAAACAGCAAACAAGCAAAGAAAAACCATGTACGTAAGTGGTTTAGACTAATAGAGACTTCAGTTTTGATGGAATGGCAAACTTAATATAAGATCATTCCTTCTTTATGAGGAAAAGCTAAAATATTTACATGACAAAACCAAAACTAAGCAACCACAAAACAGCAAACAAAATCCATGTACACAAGTGGTTTAGACTAATAGAGACTTTAGCTTTGATGGAATGGTAAACTTAATATAAGATCATTCCTTCTTAATGAGGAAAAGCTGAATTATTTACATGTCAAAAAAAAAACTAAACAACCACAAAGCAGCAAACAAGCTCAATGTACATAAGTAGTTTTGAATAATAGAGCCTGCAGCTTTTAGGGAATGGCAGACTTAATGTAACATCATCCCTTAAGTGTTCATGAGCAATATATACTCCCATTATTTACATGCTCAAGAACAATCAAACACAAAACAAGAAATAAACAAAATCAATATGTATACATGTAAGTGGTTTAGACTAATAGAGCCTGCAGCTTTGAGGGAATGGCATACAAGTTTACTTTTAAGGTCATGCATTGTTCATGATGCCAAAGCAAAAACAAAACAACAAACAAACAAAATGAAAAAACATTTAAATTCAATGTAACACTGTAGTACTATACAGTACAGAGTCTCTTTAACTTTGTTACAGTATATACTGTACACAGTAGGTCAGGCTTTTATTGTTTGCCAAATAATTCATCACTGACGGACACAAACTCTATATAAGGCTTTTTTTTAGTGAAATTATTTTGGCATTCACATTTATTCTTCTTGCACAGTATCATTTAGCTCACTTTGACCATGGAGTTATATAGCTCCAAGCTTTGACACATGAAGCAAGGTCATTAATTGATGGGGATTGAAGCTAGCTGCATGCCATAATAAGACTACATTTATAACACACTGAAATGTATATACGTAGTGTTGAAAAATCAGTATACAAATTCCGGACTGTCCTGTCTATTGTGAAGTTGTGCAACGTGCGTACCTGCAGAAAATGAAATTTTCAAGTTGTATGGCTTATAATGAGGGACCTGTGTGCTTTGACCAGATTGAATTTAGGTCGTCAAATATGTGCGTATAGCACTGTAGGTTCTAAAACCCAAATTCTGAAATTATTGCATCTGAAAACTTATTGTGTAAGCTGTAAACAAATATACATTTGTTAATGTCAGCTCTGCAAAATATAGCGTATTATCCAATTACTGGTCACAACTCAGTAAGTATATTGCAATATATAAACAGTACACAATTTATTGTTCAACATACCCTAAATTGGAGGAGAATGAAGCAAATCACAGCTTGTTGAAGTTTGGTTAAGACATTTTTCCTCATCGCATACCTCTCTCTACACTGTTTTGTGTGCCCTTGCAACAAAGTTAACTTGCATACTGTACATTAGTTGTATGCAGGGCTTGTATACAACAAACATGCAAGTTAACTTTTATTTATTAACCACATGAGGCAATATATCATGGTTTAAATGTTCAGATTACAATAGAGACAAATTTGTGACAAACTGTCTCCAGGACAATAAAACTTACTGAAACAATGTGTCATGCAATGTATCATAACATGTTCAAAAAGGAAATTACTTTGGCATTTGTTTTTGTAACTACATGGTTGTCTAAACCATTCACAGCGCAGGACTGATAAAGTAAGCTAAATTCTGGCACTGCAAATACGGCGCAAATTTCAGTGGTCACTTTTGAAGGTTCTAAACTTCTCTCTGTCTGTCTGTCTGTTATAAAATACTACTAATCCGCTTACATCTATCTCTTTGTGTTCACCATGCTCATTTACCTGTCTGTATTCTGTGCGTGTTTTTGTTCCTTCTGTTACTGTTACTTGTCATTTAGCCTTTGAAGAAGATCCTGCTAGGATCGAAACATCAGGCCAACTTACTTTTACACATCCTCTTACACAGGCTCTCTAGTGGATAAGCAGTTTGCTAACAGTTTTATTCAATTTTGATAAAATACTAACTGTATGATTCTCCTGTGTAAAATACCGCTACCTTGTGTAGGATTGGGCATTTTGCGATACTGGATAAATTGTTCGCTGCAATGTGGTTACATTTCTGGACATGCTTGTTATTATGCTGACTATGGGTTCTAGATTTACTTTTCCACAAATGTGCACTTTGCCATAGATGTGTCTGTACAGCTTTCTGTACTGCATTGTGAAGTAAGTCCTGTAGTCTTTGCAGGTTTCCAGACACTGTATGCATGATTTCATCTCTTTTGTGACTTAATTCAAAGTCCCTTTTAATTTAAGGTCATTTATTGTCTTTTTTTTCCAGGTTTCGAGTGGAGATAAGCCAGGGAGCTGCTCGAGTAAATTAACAGCTAAGGAAGTGAACAAGGTCGGTGAAAAAAGCAAACCAAATGTTAATCTCTAAGTACTACTGGATGCTTGTTGCAAAACAATAACAAGCAAAGTTTTTGGTTTCATTTTTTGCCTTTATGCCTCCATTGAATGGAGTCTTAAAGCATATGTGAAAATAATTAAGAATCACGTTTATATATGTTTCAAGGAAACTTCAAACAATGATGTATTGTATAAGGACCTCTATTTGTATAAAAGAGTGTTCAATACAAAACAGCTGTTGCAAATATGTATATAATGCATTACCAGTTCCAAATCGAAGTAAATGAATGAAAATGAACTGTAAATTAACTTTGCACCACATTTATGCATAAATCAAGAATGAGGGCATTTCAAGAAAGAGTGGAATATGTGAAAAAATTGTAAATAATTCAAAAGAGGTGTTGTTAATACGTAGTTGATGAACATATGCATCATCGATTAAAATCGAAGAAAAAGTGAAAATTAACTGTAAATAAAACTCTGTACCATATACATGAACAATCTGAATAAATGAGATGGAAAAAAAAAAGCAAATACATGTGTGACTTTCAGTAATGTTGCTAATATTACACAACATTTTGTTTTGGTGTAATTTACTTTTACTAGTTTACTTTTGCAAACCTGTCACATTACTTTTGCTTTCAAAATCATTTGATCAATTTAATAAGTTTAGTGGAGCATGTATAGTTGGATTTATTTTGGGAGTAATACAATTGTTTCAGTCTGTTGCTATATACAGTAGAGAAAATAAAAGAAAGAGGAAGACGATAAAAAAAAACAAGAAAAACGAGAAAACGATTTATCAGACAGTTTTCATCCCGTGTCAACAAAATCAAAGTCAGCTGCAAAAAAAAAAATTTTTGCAAAATAAATATATTTGAAAAACACTATATAGGAGTGCACTTGAAAGTTGTAACAAATAAGTTCACAAATCAATCACAGAATAGAGTGAATAGACTGCATTGTCTGTACATGTTCACATGCTGTTGCAAACACACGGTCTTCTGTTTTATTGCCTTATTGCAGACTAAACTCAAAATATTAAGAATGGTTGGTTCATCATGAGCGAACTCAAAGTTGATAACTGCCGTTGAAAGAACTTGTGAACGGTATAAATTGTTGCCGCATTCAGATGACCAAACAAGTTTCTTTACTATTTACATTTACTAGTCTTTTAGTTGTTTTAAGGAGAAACAGGTTAGTGTTGACCGGTCAGTACATCCAATCATGTTTCTGTTTCTCATTCAGCAGGTAATAATTTAAAAAAAAATGTACTCCTTCAGAACCAGTCATGATCTACCAGGGATCTTTGAAGAATGGGTAAACAAAATTTGGTAAAAAAAAATTAAAAGCTTTAAGTTCCACCCCTCTCCCAACTTATTTTGTTTTGTTCTGATTCCTCCCCATCTTTCTCAGCCTGCAGATAAATGTCAATGATGCTGGCTTTGTCGTGTTAGAGAGTTAGTGTGAGACTACAAGAGTAGATTATTCCAGAGAAGGATTAGGAGAGAGACATCATCTCGGAATAAACTTTCTCCCGGTTAATCACAAGAACAGAATCAAAGATGGCAGAAGGATGTAAGTACTTGTTGTTTAATGCGGCGCCTTCTGGGTTGCATCTATCACAATTTGGCGATATTCCTGTACCAGACCTCTGAACCAAAGAAGAGGTGTCTGGAAAAGTTTGGTGGGATACCTTTGCTAGGCCATCAAAACTTCACCAGGAATTAGGATATTTTGCCTGATCAACATCAAAAATTTCCAAATGGAGGGGGGACGGAGAGTAGTAGTGATGGGCGATAGGGTCTGGGCACATACAGTAGACCTATTTTTCGGTTGGTTAGAATACTGCATACCACTCTTAGTATCGCTAAATTGAATCTTGAATTTAGCATTAAACACAGAGATAAGCACTTCACTACTTACGTACAGTTGGAAAACAAAAATGTTAATTGAATTTGCAGTCAGGTGACTTTGATTCATGGAATATATACAACAAATTTATGAAAAAATAAATTTGCTAATATTGTGAGACATGTGTTGTTTGTTTGCTTCAATGTCATTGTGAGACACTCTCATTTTTCGACTTGATTACATATCTGCATTTATCAGATTAATAAATACTGTATATATGATGTTTCTATTACCTTCTACACATTGCCAGTTTATTATTTGTTTGTACGGATGTCTTTGGGTAGCATTTCTTCTTCATCTTTTCCTTGTCTCATATATGTTACCTGTTTAATTACTCCTGAGGAATACTAAAATGAACAAACCAGGCTCTAAGTGTCCCAAAAATTGTCAATAAAGATTACTTCTTACAGCTTTGGCAGATAAAATGAATGTTTTGAGAGCTACGTCAATGTTTAAATATTCCCTGCCATTTATGAAAACCACAGATCTATAGTATCACTAGAAGTAGCTCATCATTTCACTGACATTCCACTGGCCATTGTTGAACCTGATACAGCTTAAAAGTTTGCTAATTAATGTAACAATGTGTGCACTTGACATAATTGCCATGAAGCAGTTTTTTACTTAAATACTTTAATAGCTGTGTTGAGTAATGGAGCAACAAAGTTTTAACCTGTGTAAATAGTACTGTAGATAGAGAAGAACAGGTGTACAGTATTTTTTAGAAACCTCCATTAAAGACAAATAGGGATCCATTGTTTTACTTAGTGTACTTCTTGAGAACATCAAGCCTGTGTCATTTGTGAATTTATTGTTCGTCACATCACACTTTTTTCACTGTATTACTAAGATCAAGTATGTTGTACACCCCCTCACTATACATTACGTCAGATTCAGGAAGAAAACTGCTCATGTTACAACATCGAAACCACAATGCACTTTTGCATTCTGGTTTACTTCTCAACTTCTCTCTCCTGCAAACGTTTGCTTACTTGTTTTTTTGTCTTTTTTGCCTTTTTTTTTTCTCTTTCCTCCCTTGTTTTCCCCAACTTTCTTTGCTACACGTTTGTTAATACGTCAATGGCGAAACAAATCCACACGCACAGCAAATTCGAGTAAGTAACTGCACTTTCTGCCTTGCCTTCCATGTTAACCCTTCATTGGCACTTAAATTACCTGAGTTCCATCTGTGGGAGCTGTTGTTAACGGGGGAGGGAGAGGGGGGGTGGGATCTTGGTATAGTTTGGTTATTATTTTGTATTATTTGTCAGTTATCTGTTAACCTTACATGTATGGCTTGGAGATCTATTAAACTGTGATCGTTCTTGTCTGAGTTAGTTACCTGTTTTGGTCACGCACTGATCAGCCCGATTGTAAATACAGTATCATCATTCTGCTCAATTGCATCATTTTTAGCACAATGCTTTTGTTTACTTCTTTTCTGCACCGTTTCTTCTGGTTGTTCTTTAAAAATGATTTTGTCATTGTTTAAATCATTCTCCATCCTTTTTTTGGGAAATAAAATAAAATATTTAAAAAAAAAAAAAAAAATATTGGCAATCCGAAACATGACAATCCCAAGCTTAGAAGCATAATTTACTCTTGCAAATGGGGGGTCTTAAACTCAGCAGAAAGGTAAAATGTTTGGACAATTTTTCCCTGGCATGTTTTTTTGTTATTTGTGTTACTTATTGGATTTATTTTTAGGTGAGTAGGAAAGGAAGGGAGAAGGGCGAAACTTACGATTGTTGTCTACTGGAAGTTATACTGTATTAGCGCTGAGATTGTTTGCGGAATGAACGCTACTACTTTCTGTGATATGTGAGGCGGAAGTTATTTGTGGATTATGCTTTTACAATTAGATTAATGATGCAATTTGCTGGCATGAAGCCAAGTAGACCTGCTGCATTCAAATAAGGTCATGATCTATATTGCTGCTCTAAAATGTGCTAGAAAATCAAATAAATACTCTGCCTTAAAATTGTTACTTTTTTTAACAAAATTTTCTGTCGCTGTTACAGTCAAAAGCATTTGTCCCTCATCAACACAATTGATTGTCTCATAGCAGACATTAAGAGTTACTCCAGTGGTAGAATAGATAATTTACTTAACAAAATTGCTTGGACCTTAACTGCATGATCTTTAACTACCTGGTAGGTCAATTTAATCGCCTCCCCATAACATTTCATATGAATTGTTCAAATTTGCTGATATTTTGTGAATGCAGATGGCAACGGCAATTTGGTTTTGTTTAAAAAAAGATATTTAAATCGTTGATCCTAAGAGGAAAATAATGCAAAAAGAAACAAAATTACATTCTGATGATATTTTTAATACAGGGATCGTTGCCAGCTAAATAACGTTCCAAATGTAACATATTTCAATGGTGAATCAGCATAAACAAATATATATTGCAAGGTAGTAGCAACCACCATATATCCCACGTACAGGATTTTCCCTGGGATTTAATTCTCTAATAGAGGCGGTAACTGGTTTGTCACACTGAAGGGGGTGAGCATCTCTGGGAGGGGGGAGGGGGGGGGTCTTGGAAACTTTTCTTAAACATCCTAATGTGAATCATCCCAACAATAAATTAGATAAAAATGCTATGTTAAATAGGCAGAAGAACTTTTATTTGTTGCTTTAATTGTTGACAGTGTATAAGTGTTGACAGACATTTCTTATCTCCCCAATTCTGATAACTTGTGGCTTTAATTTTGTTAACAAGTTTTATACAGATTTACTAGTACAGCAGGTACAGTATATATATACACTGTGACGAGTTTAGCTACAGAATCAATAATGAGATGATAAATTACAGTACAGTAGCTAGGAATTTGCATGCAAATTTTCACCAGCAAAAAATTGCAATTAGCAAAATATTTTGACACTGCTGCAGTGTGTTGCGGGTTGTTGGCGCGCTTTTGGTAGGAGAGTACGAGAGTAGTGAGGAGGTCACCAGAGGAGACCTTTCAAGAAATGTTAGGAATTAATGGGAATCAGATTGAAATCAATGTTAATATATGTAGCAATATTAAGTACAGTAATTATTGCTCTTTGAATATCAGTTTTATCATTTGAGCCAGTTAATGTCAGACTTACCGTAAAAACACACTTTAGTTTTGATTTTTTTTTTTGCAAGCTGTGAAAGATGAAAATTTTGCTAGATATGATTTTAAAAGCAACAAGTTTGAATCGAAGCTTAAATATTCTTGGTTAGAAATCGAGGAGTCGGTGTCAGTGTCCACTTCAGGAAAATGTTATGGAGTCATGTGCTGTTAACAAGCTATAGATGAGCACAATCATCTTATTAATCATCTTCTTGTTGCTGAAGTTGATTGATGAAATAAAATAAAAATGCTGGAAATTGTCTGCATCTTTCAGGTCAAAACCACATAGCATTTTCATAGCATTTTTTATGGCAAAGATGCAATTTTTCCTCCAGTTTAGTAGTATTCTGTGAAGGCATCTGGCAACTGCCGAGTGAGTGATGTCATATGGCAATCCAGCTGAAAGTGCTTTTGATTTTCTCTGTTATAGTCAACGGATTTATTCAAAGAGGAAACTAATATACCTACTGTACATCCCTCCAAAAAATTGTAGTTGAACAAATTTCAAACAATTTTCAAGCTACCACATTTCAAGGATAAATCATCAAAAGGACTATAAAAGGGAAGTAAAGCTTTCAAAGGACACACATCTAACTGTGATGACATCACAGACCAAATACTGTGATGACATCATAGACCACATACTGTGATGACATCACAGACCACATACTGTGATGACATCACAGACCACCTACTGTGATGTTATCACAGACCACATTCTGTGATGTCATCACAGATCACATACTGTGATGACATCACAGACCAGCTACCGTGATGACATCACAGATCACGTACTGTGATTATATCACAGACCACCTACTGTGATGACATCACAGATCAGCTACTGTGATGAGATCACAGACCCCCTACTGTGATGATATCACAGTCCACCTACTGTGATGACATCACACCACATACTGTGATGACATCATAGACCAGCTACTGTGATGACATCACAGTCCATCTACTGTGGTCTACTGTGGCTTTGGGAGTATGGAGGGTTCAATCAGTCCGAATAGCAAACATTGAACCGGACATATCTTGAATGATTGGAAGAAGATATTGAGATGGTGGTTTTGACAACAGTGTGGTATATTATTTCTCTTCCACAGTAAAAGGTGTCATATTGTCTGTCACCAGAATATCCCTTTTAAGTTACGAAAGTTATAGTCACGATAGGTAGTCTGCGGCCCATAGCAGCTATTAATGTTAATACTTGAAGTGCTATCAAGGTGGTGGGGTCACGGACGTACCATATTCATCAAATGCAACTTCAATCCATCAACACACACTGAATAGTTCATTACACTCTTAAGTTGTACATGGTATTCATAAATACATTAGATTTGGTCATTACTCAACATGGGAGCAATTTTCATATTCTCTGAACATTATTATAATTTGGGGGCATTTGTATTTAGTTTCATCAGTAATCATATGTACCCATAATCAGTGAGGAATGATTGTATTAATTGACAGCTGTCCATTTCCTCAGTACAACAAATTGAATCTATTTTTTCCCCCTTTCTCATTTATAATATGCCGCCAGTATGATAATCCCATATGGTGTATGCATTTTATGGTGAAAAAATTCAGAGCATCACTTTATTTATCTTTTCGTCCAATCAACATGTGGTATAAAACACTCTAATACCATATACTCGAGCACCCTGGTAACAAATTCACTGTGTATGCAAATTAATTTGTGTATTAATTACATTCTCTTTCATTGCATGCCGATTATCTTTTGTGTGTTTGTGTGGTTTATTAATTAGCGATATCAACAATTATCCAATTATTGATAAAAGTAAGTACGATGGTACAGATGTACAAGTTCTATGTACTATGTACATGCACAAGTACTACTGTATGTACAAGTACAGTACAAATACTATGTACAAGTTCTGATCTATGTAAAAAAGGACACTAAATTTCTGCAAAATATCATAGATTGTAGGAACACAAAAATTTCCTGTGCTTGGTAATTGTAACATTTTGCCCCGGTTAAAACAGCTGTTTGAGTTTGGCCAGTAATTTGACCAGGCCCAATTAACAGTGTTTTACAAAACAAAACAAAAGCTGATATAAACTATAAAGAATAACGAATGTTTATTAGACAAGCTTCCTAGACCTTTTCATCAACATTTTGAAGCCCAGAGATTTTTGTATAAGAATTATGTAAAAAGCAAATTTGAAACATTTTTCCCCACAAGTTCACCTTTTTAATTTTTTTTTTCTAGTCAATTATTAAAAAGAAAACTTGCCCATGATCAAATAATTTTAAATAATAAACTAAGTTGTTATGGGACTTGAGTACTGAGTAGGTGCCACTCAGAAATGATTCCTTCAATAAAACCATACCCAGTAAGTTTTATAGTCCACGGCCATGCTTCCCAAACTTTGAACAAATCAGGGCCCCAAAGTTGGTCGGCGTCCATGGCTGGATCGTCGTAAAGATGATTTGGTACGTTAAAACTTTCAGGATAAAAATCCTTTTTGAGCGATGTTTTTCTTCTAATTGTTGGATCACTGGCAACACTTGTCATGCCTACTAGCAAATTATCTGAGTCTGCTGGTAAATTGTGGTCTTGACCTATGTTATAATCTTGTTTCGTGGGTGTCACTTCCTCAGATCGTTCGATTAATTTGTTTGCGATATATGCATGACTAGAAATCCAATGTTGCCTTATAGATGTATGTGAAGTCATGAGTACAGTTTATATGTTAAAGTTGGAACACCATTATTTCCTGACTTGGGAGACAAAGGTTGCTATGGTATGTTTTTCCTTTAGGGCTATCCAATTAATTTGCATATATATATATACTTAATGAGTGAGAACATGAGATTGTAATGATAATGCACTTATGTCATGGAAATTATCTGTGAAGAACTAATGGGAACAATTAATAAAAACAAAAACATTTTACCTGAAATTTCTACTTAATTTAACTCCTGCAATTGGGGAACTGAATTCTTCTCAAAGATTATCTCTGTCATATAAGACGGATATGATGGTTGGGTGGTTTGTGTCTGCATTGGTAGTACAGTATCTACAAGAGAGATTCGCATAAGACTCAGTATCTAATTAGAAACCAGAACTGAATCAATTCTGCTGGCAAAGAATTTGTTGCAAAAAGTGTTAAATTGATCGCTTTATTTTAGTGTCTTTCATGATATGAGAGCAAAACTTTAACATATCGCTTTAATGTGTTAAATGTCAAAACACATCAGATGGTCCTTGATTATGCACAACCCTTATTTTTGTTTTGTCCTTCAAGTCCTTCACTGATAATGAAATGAGGGTCGATGACTTGAACAACTAATTAAGGGGAATGAACAAGAGTGCTGCAATTGTACAGTAGGATTTTTTTTTTATCGATAGTAGCTGTCATATAGTTTCCTGGAGTTGACTGATGGTGATAAATAAGGAGATCTGAAAGTGGACATGCAGAAAAGAGCGGGTTAGTTGGGGTGGGAAGTGGTTGCGTTGGGATGGGATGTGGAAGGAATGAGTGGGTGGGTCAGGATGGGGTGTGGAAGGAATGAGTGGGTGGGTCGGAGTGGGATGGGGTGTGGAAGGAATGAATGAGTAGGTGGGTAGGGGTTGCGTTAGATGGGGTGTGGAAGGAATGAGTGGGTGGTGGGTAGGGGTGGCGTTGGATGGGGTGTGGAAGGAATTAATGAGTAGGTGGGTAGGGGTGGCGTTGGATGGGGTGTGGAAGGAATGAGTGGGTGGTGGGTAGGGGTGGCATTGGATGGGGTGTGGAAGAAATGAATGAGTAGGTGGGAAGGGGTGGCATTGGATGGGGTGTGGAAGGAATGAGTGGGTGGTGGGATGTGGAAGGAATGAGTGGGTGGTGGGATGTGGAAGGAATAAGTAGGTGCGTCGGGACGGGATGTGGAAGGAGTGAGTGGGTGGGTCGGAGTGGCATGGGATGGGATGTGGAAGGAATGTATGAGTAGGTTGGTATGAGTGGCTTTGGATGGGGTGTGGAAGGAATGAGTGGGTGGGTCAGGGTGGCATCAGAAAGGGGTGTGGAAGCAATTAGTGGGTGGGACAGGTGGTGTGGGATGGGGTGTGGAAGGAATGAGTGGGTGGGTCAGGGTGGCAGGAGAAAGGGTTGTGAAAGTAATTAGTGGGTGGGATGGGTGGTGTGGGATGGGGTTTGGAAGGAATGAGTGGGTGGGTCGGTTGGTAAAAGAATTAATTCATCATTGTTGTTAATGATGACATTAGTTTTATGTTGTTAATGATGACATTAGTTTTAGCTAGTTGACATGAACTCCTAGCTGAGTTGGGTATAGGTCAGATTAAGGAGATTCTTGCTTGGCTCAATATACCACATACTGGATACATTGTAAAATGATGACAGAGGGCCATATCTTTAACAAAATTTAAAATGTTGTGCTTCTTTTACCAATGAGCTCAATACTGCTGTTTGCCATTACATAGCTGCTGTGTGACGTAATTTTTTTAGTAACAATGTAAATAGCCTTGAATACTGTTATCATTTCACTTTTTCCATTTTCTTCCTTTGTCGTGCACCTCCCAACCAAACCCCAAGTTTGACCCCTCCCAAACCAAACATAAAATAGGTAATCCCTTGATTAATTATCATAATGTTTAGAAACAAAAAGTCTGGTTGCAGTTTAAACTTCTCACTATTATAAAATCAAGAAAAGAAGAGTTTTTTGCATATATGCATTTTAATTAGCAGAGATTTTCCCGTTATGAACTGCAGGAGAGGACAGGTTATTTGAAATTTTGCATTGAGACAAAATACTAGCATAAATTTATATGAGGGCCTACTGAAGATAACTCAACATATAAAACAAATTCATGATTCAACTATGGTTTATTTGAAAACAACTGTAAAGGTACAAAAGAAAACAAGATTTATCTTCATTTCCCAGTCCTTATAACTTCCAGCTGGACCTGATAGCAGTAAACAACTCTGAAAACAGGAGGCTGAATCTTAAGAAATTGTTGTTCAGAAGACACTGTGCTTACTGCCACATATAATTACCCCACACATTTAAATACACTGTTTCATCACAATATACTGTCGGTACATAACTGAATATTGTATCGTTGCTTAAGAGGCACAAAAAAAAGTGAGCCAGAAAATGGGAAGTGATTGCGTTATGTTTTGATAAATTTAAGGTAACCTCCAAAATACACAACCTCCACAATTTTGATTAAATTACGAGTAAAATTGATTAAGCTGGCTTAATAGCAAAATCTTTCAATTTCGTTTATTACATCAGAGCGTGCTTGCAAAATAAATATATGTAATTGTGTTTGAGTTCCCCAAATGAACAATTTTATGGCTAATATTTTTCTGAGTTAAAAAGGGAAAAATGGAAATTTAGTTACCTGGATGCACAATTATTAATAACAGGAGATGACGTCACAGGGTAAGATCAACTCTAAATGAATCTTTGTGATTCAAGGCCTTTTCACATTCTGAGGATAAAATTTTGTCGAAATAACAATCTGAGCAAAACAAAAAGAGGAAAAATCTTCTGAAGGAACAAGTGTTTTTGACTTTGGTAAAATGAGAGGTACTGTGATAGCATAAGCATTCATTGTGCTTTAGACTGTGTATATATATTTTGTTATTAGAGGAAAATCCTTTTGAATACATTGATCAAAGTTTTAAGAAGAACAAAAAAAAACATCAGTGAGGCATGTTATTTATTATTTCATAGTATTTATCACATACTTGTACAACATACACTTTGTAATATATTCCATCAAATTCTCCTCCCAAGTTCATGCACTGTTTAAGTTTTGCTCTAGTCGTATAACAAGACTACAATGATGATGCGCAGCTAGACGCCTTGTTTTAGATAATTATACACAAACAAGCTGTGTATAATTTTTTGTTTTATAAAATATGATTTTTGTGTTGGCAATATATACTGAAGTGTAGAAAGGCAAAGATACTGTACTGTAAGCGGTTTATCTGTTATGTTAATCTGTTACTATAGTAACAAGAGCATACCAGTATATGCAGAATTGGTACAGTAGGTTTGCATATGAAACAATAAATTAAATTACTTAAAATATTGTAAAAACTTTGTGGGACTTTGAAGGAACCTTGAGGAACATCCTTAACCTAAAGTAACACTCTTAAGCTTGAATTTAGGTATAGTAGATACCGTATACAGTGTCATTGTAGTGTCACATAAAGTGTAATGTTACGTTATGACTAAATTATTATATTATTCTGGTCATCCAAAGTGTCTCTGATTACGGCTATATTGTTTTTAAAGTGGCTAATTCTTTACTTCCATCATTCTGCACAGTTCCTGCCCAAGCCATCGTGTTTATGGGCGTCATCTTCTTCCTGTTGTTGCTCCTGGTTCTATTCTTCCTCTACCTCAACAAAGCCATGTGTTTTGCAAACTGCGGTGGCTTTCCGTGTCTGGAGAGCGACAAACCAGTAGCGAACAAGGAGAAGGCTAAGCTAGGTAAGACCAACACAAAGACCGACCGTTTCAAGAAAAGAAAATGTTGCCTTTCTGTGTTTACGTGGTGTACCAATGCCTTATAATGGCTATGTAAAACTATTCTGTGAAGTGAGGGCTCTTTCCGAAGAAAACAAAATGACCAGGTCTTCAGGACATAACATTAGGAAAACTGAGCAGTTTAGGGTATTCAATATCCTTTCATAGCAATTCCTAATGTTACATAGTTGTTAATTCTGTAGCCAATAGTTAAATAGCTACCTTTGTTAATGCAAAGGAAAGTCCAATCAGGTGGTTACATATAAAAATATTTACCACCAAAAAAAAAGTAATAATAATAATCAAAGTAATAATCAAAGTGAAAGCTTTTACATGACTGTGACTAACTTGTTCCATTTTCTTCTTAGAATGTTGTATTTTATTTTCTGCCAATGCTGATACTTGTTACATATTTCCTATTCTGTAGAAGTTTTTGACTGTTAGACACTGGCCTTGTGTCATTGTGTTGTTGTTGTTATTGTTAAGTGTTGTCATTGCTGTTGTAAGTGATTATTATACATCTCAAATCAGCATTGTAAGCACTAATAGCATGGGCACTTCGTATTCCGGACACCTAAGCCTTAAAACACCCCAAAACTATATCTATTTGGTATAAATCACCTGAAAATATACTTGATATGGTGGGAGAAGTATGTTATAGTAAGATACACGGCCAAACTTTCTTTCCTGCAAACTGTTTTCACGTTGTATTCCACGAAGATTCTTGTGATTGTGGAACTGGTATTTCTTTGCTCGAGTATTGCGAATATTCGGACACCCGGCCTACAGTGTGGCGCTGGTGATAAAATTGGTGGCGCAGTTGCTCTTTCAGTAATTATAACAGACTTCATAGATCTCCGTCATTTTATTGACAAATATGTAAGTATTTACTTGCACACGGGTCATTTTGGAGAGAAAATAACTGTAGCTTCGTACTTGTTGGTGAAATTTGGCTCTTCCTGTAGGGTGTCATGCATTTCTTAGGGGTGTCCGAAATTCGCAGTGTTCCGAAATTAGCAATACTGACTATACTATGAAGACAATTATTTGGTACTCATTAATTTTAATGATCTGAAAATGGTATATATATATTTCCTGACAATGAAATGCATTTGGGGGTTTCTTCTAATTTTTATGAACCAATAAAATCTTGACCTATCATTCCTAAAGATCAGAGTTATGGCTACGACGATGAGAGCTCATCGGACAGTGAAGACGAGTTGATATTGAGATACCAAGCGTCTCTTCATCCTCAGCTTCCTCGTCAACCCAGTATCATGAGGAGACCGCCAAAATCGATCGGTAATGGAGGTAAGCCTGACCCTTGACCTTATTGGAAATAACCCCCTGAAGAAGTTATGACTACAAAATCCTTGGTTAGATCAGAATACACCTGCCTTTACAATCATCGCTACAAGCGTTTTCTTTCTCTCCAAATTTATGAAGTGTCACATCTTTCGTATCGACAAGATGACGTTGGATGTGAAGTCGAGCAGATCGTTCGTAGCAAACACAAAACATGAGAGCAAAAATTATCAGTCTGGCTAGTTACACAGCACATGGTATCATGTACAAAGTTATTAAATACTTCCCTTCCACCCTTACCTGTCACTTCACAACTGTAGCACTCTGGCTGCTGTACCATACATGTACAAAGATGACATACATGCCTGTAGCATACAGCCTCCCCAAAAACAGCATCAACAGCACAGCTGGAATCATAAAATCAGCTTGTTACGGCGGTTGCATTATCACAAAATTAAAGAGCATCTGATGAATTTACAGCTTTCTTCAAAGAACATGACAATCATAACGTTGGTCAGGTCTCCCTTCCAAAATTTCGCATTTAAAGTTGGGAGTTGACTTAATTAATACTCTACAAGAGTTTGAAGCTGAAAAAAAAGAAAGAAGGCTCTCACTTGTGTGAGGGAACATTCATTGGATAAGCTCTCCCTGGCTTTGGAAGACTACAGTATTGTCGGTGAGGTGCCTGTAGTGTACTATCGTACTATGCAGTAGACCTATAGCTAGGCTAGGTATACTGTCATACTATAATAACGGCTTATAGATATAGGCTAGGTGCATACGATCTACTACACAGTAGACCTATAGCTAGGCTAGGTATACCATCATAGTATGCGTATAGATATAGGCTAGGTGCATACAATCTACTACACAGTAGGCCTGTAGCTAGGCTAGGTGCATATATCATATGCCCCTACGGTAGACTAGCTATAAGACTAATAGTATCTTTAGTAAATTTTCTACATCTACTATGCTGTAGGCCTTAACACTAGGCCAGGTGTTGATGTTGGATTTGAAAAGTAGTAGACTTCTTTAGGTTTTGTTGTGATCTTAACATAAAAAGCTAGCACATGATTACAACTGTATTTTGAGATTTAAGTGGAATATGGCCACTTTATTGTAATACAACACCTTTGACATCTACTCTTCATATTACTTCAAACTCTATTTAGGCTATCAAGCTTTGCAGTCAGTGTTTTTAACAGGTTTGATATTCCAGCTGATTTATTTTGCTTATAGCATGAAGGGGGCAATCAGAGCATGCCAAGAGTAGGTTAGGGTTTTGTATCGAATAATTAACCTGCTCAGAAGTTAAACTAAGTTATAGTTGGCTTCTTCCTTTAAAATACTTCAACAGCATTTTTTGTTTTGAACCCCCCCACAAAAAAAAACTTTGAAAACTATTAGAAAATAGTTTACTCAATCAAAAAACATATATTTTACCCAGAGTAATATTTATATATCATACATCATCACCAATAATGCATGCTAATATTCCCTATATATCTGTATATATAGCACCTACAGTATTCCAAAGTAGTTTGAGACATTGTGGAGGGTCCAACTAACACCATTAATTAGATCATTGAGGAGAGATACTTAGGGTGGGAGGTTTCTAATTCTTTTTTTTGTGTGTTTGAGTGTATATATGTGAGATTATGAAAATTTTATTGCTTTTATCAAATTGCAGATTCTGCATTATTGACCAATAATCAGGGAGCTGCTGATGTGATGGTAGTAACTGGCACAGTATATATAAATACACTTAGATCTGATGCATCCATCACCCAGAAGTGTACATATATTTATATATTTATAATA
>KN885293.1:48477-59185 GCA_000934455.1 Apostichopus parvimensis
TCTCCCACCCCAATATACCTCTTCCAATGTCATCTCCTATCCCTCTCCCTTCCTTCACAGCTCTAGAAAGCTAGAAATTTAAATTAATATAAATTTCTAACTTAATAATTAAGAGTTCTTCTGTTTACTACAAGCTGTGACATGCTAGTTTGAGGTCCGCAGATGCAAGAAAGAGAAAAAAAAAAAAATTTGAAATGAGAAAAAAAAGTTGGTCTTATCATCTGCATATTGACACCTGTGCATATATGCAAATATCTAACAGTTTGCTCTACCGTGTGGATGTAAAATTTCATGTTGTTGATTCAACCAGCATCCTTCCACGGCAAGTAGAAAAATGCTAAGGTTGAGATCTTTGTGCTGGCAGAAGCTTTGAATGGTTAAAAATCCTTTGATTAGACTACAGACTAAACCCTAGTACATCCTTATTAGTTGTCTGCATGAGGAACCTAGCTCCTATAGAGCAGATGGGGTGTGCGTGTTAACCAATTGTGTATTACTGAAAAGAGTCGATGCTAACGAGACGTTTATCTGATCAACTCTTACTTTTGCAGGTTATAGCTAGGTGTAATATATGTATATTCATATATTAATATTACGATTTAACAGTACCATGTTTCATATGCCCAGCATATATTTTTCTGTGGCGGATATAAACTTGTGCAGTTTTGTATGGCCATTGTGACTAAATTTATGGAACATTACCTCTGTACAGAAAGGTAAAATCAGCCAAAAATAGTACACCTGGCCTCTATTGCTGTATTTAGTGTTTAAAACTACAGTAACAAGATCAACTTCTGGTCTTGAATCAAGTGGAAATTTGATCAAGTTATGCTTCCAGTTGACTTTTTCCTTAAGGAATGGATTTCTTTCATGATGGTGGCCTGAGGTATAACATCGACAAGAATGGTTCAACCTTTTTTTCTTGTCTCATTTTTTGATCTAGCTATTTCGATTGCCTTTGGTTGGATTCATTCGACGGAAGTGAAGTGTTGTATTTTTCAGTTTTGTTTTCAGTCCTAGTTCTGAGAGTTTCTATCTGGATCTGCTGAGTTTATCATTACAGAACATACTTAAATGGAATGAAATGGGGATTTTGAGTTGCTAGTTATTAAAGTAAATCGAACAGTTAGGAAGAAAAGATGCTAGTGGACCCTAGTCCCCCCCCCCCCCAATTTACTCAGTACAAAGTACTAGCCATGCTCAAGAGATATTGACAAGACCCAGTAAAACATACACTTTATAAGACAGAAACATTATTGTGATATTGGCCTGAATATATCGGTTTCCGGTTGTCAGATTGTCTTGAGACCATGCTAGAACACCTTTGAGACAGTGGTATATATTCCATTGTGTTTCGTACAGCTGGACAAAACTGAGTCGTTGAATGAAATACCATCTTCGACATTCAAAACTGCTGGCCATACAGGAAACACAAAGGTCTCTCTTTATTGGTTTTGCTGCAAGCGCTATGCATTTACGAAGGAGCCATCTTCAACCCACTTGTCGTATTAAGTTCCCCTAGCTGTCAGTTGTATTTGTTTTCACCTTGAGTACATACAGTAACATGGGCAGTTTTGCCGATCTGTTCCTTTGCGGTAATTCTTGCATCGGGGATCGCGTCAAGACGGAAAAATCGGTGTCGTTGGATAACGATGAATACTACATCATATCCTCGGACGAGTCCGAGCCTGACGATGGTCCGGGTGTCGTGAGAGTTCATAATAAACCAAGACCATCTCGCATCTCTTTCTTCCGTGCGAGCTTTTCAGACGTGTCTTGTCAGACGGATTTGGACGAAGGTATAATCGCTGTTGCTTTCTAAATGATGGAGAGGCATACATAATTTTTTTATCGCATGACAACACAACTTTAATTGTCGGGCCATTTGCGATCACAGTTTTATAGCAACTTGCTTAACAATTCAGGAATTCATTTCTAATTTATGCAGAGTTTTTCTGCATTCTTTTGTCATCTTGCTTTGATTACCATGTCAAATCATCTCCTTTATCCCCGTCCTTTATATGGCAGGTTTCCGATAGTGTAATGCCTTCCCCACCCATCCTCCCTGCCCTCCCTCCCCTCCCCATTTTACTTTTATATTACCAACTATTTAAACACTGACCTTGGGGTGGAAACAGCTGTGAGCAGCTTTAGAAAGTGCTGAAACAGGAGGCAGAATTGGAATTTACCAAGAAACAAAATATTTTGCAATGTTACCATGGCAATGTGTATCAGACAGTTGCTCTGTATAGCTCCACGTGTGAGTAAACAGTAAGTCAGAACGATAAATTGTAACACATTCTAGAATTAGTCATAGATTTCTTTCAGTATGTTAGTATTGTTGACAAACCAGCTTTGTCGTTTGGAGAAAATCGAAAGAATTTGTCTAATTGGTTGACCAGACATGGACAACCCACAGTGGTCGTCAATGGCGAGCCATAATGCAGATTACTGCATAAGTGGGTTGCCTTCAGCTTTAACTGTGTGAATATACCTAAACACACCGGCAGTGACTATTAAGAGTAAACTCTTCCTCAAATCGGATGAGATTTTATTGTCCAGAGGGTTCAAAAATATTGATCCCTAGTTATTGATTGATTGATTTTGATCAGTGCTGTTCTACTCTGTGTGAGTGTGTTTTATACTGTACAGTATATGGAAAAGCTTGCATCCCAGGTGTTACATATAAAACTGTACTAATCATTACTGAGTCTGTAAATAGATTCACCAAATGTCAAATAAACTTAGCTATAAAAAGGTGATACATTACAAATTAATTGATAGAAAAAAGTGGTCATTAAGAACCATTTTGAAAAATATTATTTTTGCAATTAATTTAGTGGAATTATCGAAGAGATTGGAGGAAAACGTCTCAACTTCATATAAATGATAACAGAAACTAATATCAGCCAAGTGTGAGACACCCTTCGAACCTTTAATTGTTATTATGTCAGGGATTGTCGGGTCAATAGGATGGACAAAAGGAGGCAACACCTGACACTGTTTGTTAATTGAAAAGGCAAGATCGGCCATGTAGCAACACTCGTCTGTGAATCAAGAAAGGTTTAAACGGTTCGTACTACCAACCTTGATGAATATAGTGAAGAAATGCCACATTTAGTAGACATCTCGGGTAAGATTTTATTGGAATGATAATTTTATATTTTTGGACCTACAGCTTGTTCAACCAAAATACCAACTTACAAAGTGTGATGCTCACTGCACCTTGCCCTTTAGAGTTCAATTTCCATTTTTTTAATGTGTTTTTGACATCAAACCAACTGCTAAAATGTCCAATTTGAAGTTAATGAAGGCTCGCCCTTCAATTAAGAACAGAATGAAAAGCAAAATAGATAATTGTCATTCGCACAAGCAATTTCCAAAGTTAAGTTAGCACATTTTGAAGATCATACCCACTTGCATTTCAAATGCACTGAATTAGTGTTCTTGGTTTTGAAATAAGGAAGGGGACTTGTAGCAAACAGGTGCATGACTATGTGGATGAGTTTATGGACTGAGAGAGGGAGGGGGGAGGAGTGGAGAAGAGAGGCGTAGAGAGGCCGAGTTAAAGAGTTGGTTGCATGACAAACGGATCTAGTGGGAACTGTTCGGGGCCAGAGGATGCTGCATGTGTAATCATGTCATGTTATTGTCCATTGTATGGTTATAACTGATTTTAGATCATTTTAGATATCCTTAGTTGCTTTAGGCAATTTTCCTTCTGTATCTTTCTTGTGGAGGGGGGGGGGGGGGGGTTTTTACCTATAAAAAAATTCTACATAAAGAATCAATCATTAAATTGCCCTTTGATTACAATTAACTTGAAATACTACATGTAAAAGTGATGATTGTAGGGATACTGTTATGGTTAATTACTTTCAATTCATGTAATTGGTCTTATTCATCATGAAAATGATGAATAACAAAAATAGTAATATTTGTATTCTACTATACTTAAGTTTATTTTTAAAATTTAATCCTTCCAAATCCTTTCCTTCCTGTAAATTTGTAAAAGAGCTATCAAAGCTAGAGGTCAAAAAAACAAAATGGGTAAAAACAATGCAAAATTTCGAAGTCTTTATTTAGAATGTGTTTGTTTGGAATGTATATGCTTAGATCATATGCTAGATCACCTAACAGTATGGAACGCTTGTTGGATTCTACACACATAGCTCTCATAATCTCTGCTCAGAACAGTATTCACGTATTTCTTGCAGCCTGCCAAACTAACAAGTTGGTTTAATTGATATGTCGTAAAGATCGGTACTATATTTATTCTCAAGTTCATGAAACTGGGGCTCATACTGTACAAGAACAAGTGTACAGTACAAATAATATCATTAATTACAGTACAGTACAAATTAATATCATAACTGATCATTAATTACAGTACAGCACAAATAATATCATAACATCATTAATTAACATTCATCCAAATTACACAAACAGTGATAATAGTTAATCAATATGAAAATCCTGTGAAGCAAAAGACCTTAATACCCTCTGTAATGAACTTAACATGCAATCGGGACCCTGTTTCAGAAATAACCAAGTACTAGGACAGAATTTTAATAATTTACAGCCATTATCATTTCAAGGATTTATGTGTTTTATATTTAGACCTACTGTATATATAGATAGTTATATATGAAAAATATGAGATTAGTGCTAATAATATGACACAAAGATCTGCAGTAAATAACTGCTGTAGGCACGTCTCTGTCACTGACTCTTCTAGAAATTATGACCGAGTCATATGGATAGAAAGGTAAATATAGCCATTTGATGAAAGCAACTAGTTTTAGTTCAAGGATGGTGGTAAGCCACACTGTACAACCTAGGACACTGAATGCTTCAGCAACCATCTGGTTGACTATTCATAAAAATCAGTAAACCATGGCCTGCCAGATTGAAATTGAGGGTAACTTCTTCTAGATTGCCAGCAGTATAGAGCAGTGCATGTGGATCGTATCTGTGGAAATAATAGCAGCCTATAAAAGACAAGAAGAGTTAGCATGCAGTAGAACTATATCCATACTGTTTGCCCTGCGAAAAGTTTGCTCAGTAAAGGACTAAAGTCACTTTGCATATGTTCGGTATATTTTTCTTCTCAGGAAAGATTTTTGACAACTTTGAAAGGATTTGGCGAATCAAGGATTCATATGTATGGTATATGCAATTGCTTATGGTGAAGCAGAGTGGCGTTCCTTGTGAAGGTACATTGTGTGTACCAGGAGTAGTCCAGCACTCAGCTTATCAGCACTAGTTTGATATTTAGTTGAATATTTTCAATTATAAGGAGAGCTGTAAACAAAATATTTTTACCAGATGTGTCATATTTGACAATACCCAACAACTTTGAAGCCATTTTAATTCATTGTGTATACATGTGCAAAACTTTGAGGAAACTTTGGGCATTTTAGCCACTTGTTAAAGAGCGTGTTCTAAATAATTCTGAGACGGGTGGCTGGTGAGGGCCCCCATGAATTCCCAAACAGATGGAGAGGATTATATTCAAGCTTGATGCAATGGATACTATACTTCAGTAATTTGTCTGTGGATTAGGAGCTGAGACTGAGGACTCCTAGATTAGCGACATGATCCTTCTAAATCCTCCTCAAGCTCTCAGAAGTCACGGAACATTTTTGTCGTAATGTTCGTCTCTTATTATTCAGCACTGTTAACTATTACAGAACAACAAGTAATAATAGGATGTGTACAGTAACATGCAGTACGTTATCGGCTTTATAATAACATCATAAACAGGAAACGTACTCATGACTGCCTGGACTACAGAGATTACTTACAAACCCTCTCGAAAAAGTAAACTTGGCCTGGTTTTGTTAATTGACAGTTTTCATCAACAAAATGTCCTAAAAGTTTGCACGGCGAAATCAAGCAAATTCTCGATATAATAGACATTCTTGTATTCTGTTGTTTTGCTCACGGGATGACAATCTAGCAATTGATTGGTTGCTATATAGTAAATTGCTGCTGAAATATGAATGTTGTAGAGGAGGAGTGAACCTTTTGGTATTTCAAAGTTTGGACAGGCCTTTATATAAAGATTGTTGAAGATGTGCATCCAGATTTTACAATGGCTACATTTGTTTTCACATGGGTCCAATATAACCCCTACGTACTTCCGCAAATCCGCCGGAATGACTCCTTCGGAACCCGAGGGGGAGGGGGAGGAGAAAATTCCAAATGGAAGTGCCATAAATGGTAAGGTACCACCCTCCTCCTCCTCCTCCCCCCATAAGGATGAAGTTGCTGGCAAAAGTGATGACTTCCCTACTGCCGTTCTAGTATTTTTAGGTTTATTGCCAGAAGAGAATCCCGTCCAATCGCGAACAGGTAAAAAAAAAATATATATATATAGTCTACTTAATGCTACTTACAGTAACCTGAGTTCTTAAAGGACAAGTTTGACTAAGATCGTATAATTCTATTTTACTGACTTGGTACTGTATAGCCTCTAGATAAAGCTTTTACTCAGGAAACAAATGATTTTTTTCCAAGAAAGTGATTGCAAACTGTCTTATTTTATTCCTAGTTTTGCTTGTCTAGTATGGTGCAGTCAGCTGTAAATTATCCTTATACCTTGGTAATATTCAAAAGAACTTCCATGTAACTTTGTGTATGCTTATTTATATGGGTTGAATTGTTTGTGAACATGTTATATGGCTATGTTCTGGTGGATAATTCTCCTTGAAAATGAGACTGCAACAAGCTTTCTTGAGGAATATGGACATCTGTTAGGAAAATGTACGGTTTATTCAGCTGTAAACTGTAAGATTATATTGAAATTTGCTCGAGCCAGCTGGATTGTCATGACATAATATTAGTTAGAATTTGCATCCTTTTGTTTGTTTGTACAAATGTGACAACAACAAAAAAGATTTGAATTTAACAATTTTGGTATTGGAATTTTGCAGCAAGATTGAAGAAACCGTAATCAGTAATTAGTGGGTTTCATTATATATGCATAAATCCCACTCGAGTGGGTCTGTTATGTTATCGACATGTTGACAAATGGCAGCCTGGGAGTAAAACTTGCCAATTATTTTGTGTATTTCCAGACTATCAGAATATGGCAGCATTTAAATATCAAGACCTATCCTAGCTGCATTTTTTACATGAGACCCAGTTCGGAGTATCAGACTCCAAGCTCGGGATCACCGAACAGGAAGTTCAGGCTTACTTACTTACTACAAGAAATAAAGCGAAATCATAATTAAGCAAGTGATATGCAAAACTTAAACTGATGTCTTCTACTATAATGTCAAATTACGTACAAACAACAACAGAAGTTGAAGGTCACTGGGTCAAACCCAAGGAGCGCTTACATTACAAGTTAAACCTAGACGGCAAGGTTCAACGCTGTGCTGGCAGTCTATTAAATGTAAACGGGGCACATGTAAACATATATTATTCTGAGGGATGTTTCTCTTGATAATGTTACAAGACATTCCAGTTGAGGGTAACCTTTCCAATGACCTGTGCAACCATTAAGCCTGCCTTTAATTATAATGTTCTCTGTGTTTTAGCATGCTTATGTTTGATCACAAAACATATAAACTGCATGTGTCACTGTTAGTTTAGTAGTTTTATTTATTGGTATTAAGGACATTTTATATTTAATAGCTTGCCATGACAAGATATGAGTCAGTTCAACAATAATCTGTAAGTCTGTAGATAGTTTTTGCACTTTTATTGGTCACTAATTTCCAATCAAATTCACCATTTTCTGTACTATATAGCACTGCAGAAATAATCTATAACACAATGAGAAAATGCACTATTGATGGACAATTTTTAACTATTGTTCGGATTTTACAAAGGAATGCTTAAAAACGGCCGTTTCAGGATAAGAAATTAAGAACATGTTTGTGGAAAGTAGTATTCAGTATTTCTCCTTATCTGCCAAGATATTTTGCAGTTAAATGAAGGTGGAGGAAGATTGAGTGAGCAAAGAGAGGTTTTGATTGATTTCTATGCCATATACTGTAAAAACCTGGCATATTTAAAGTACAGTATTTGTGATAAACCTTAGGCCTTATTATACCAACTGGCCAAATATCCCTTTATCATTTTTCTGTGAATTTTAATTGCATTATATTTGTATTTACACCTCACTATATATAATTGCTCCATGGATCATTAACTTTAAACTGCATTCCATTTTCTAAGCAAGTTCCAGAATTGTAGTAACACCCACGGGTCTCTCTGTAGAAAGCTTATAAATGGTCTGGATTTCTATGTCCATTTCACACTTATTTTGCCGTCCCTTTGTTTAGTTAGTCTATTGAAGAATGGCAATAGTCAAGTTTAAAGAACCACAATCATGAAGCAGCTAGTTGTAGATTCTGTAATCAGTGTTCAACAGTGAAGAGTTACTTGTTTCTGTGTGAAACAGTCTACTAGCAACTGGATACAAAAGTCATTATATAGACATCCTCCCATAATTATGTTAATTGATACTTTTTAATCTTGATTGTCTTTAACAGTGTTATCATGTATGCAAACATTCACTTAAAAAATATGAAAATATCACCATATACCCACTTAATCATCATTAAATATGTACAGATCCAAATTAAATGAACCACAATGAACAGAATTTTGTCAAACAATATCAGACTTGGTTTGGCATCATGTATATGTTTAAATGTACTACTACACCATATATCATGTACACACACCTAGTATATGCACAGACGACCCTACCATCATTAAATATGTAATTTGCCCTTCTTTATCACATTTATTGCAAGGTTTAAACTGAGTTTTTATGTAGGAAGACATATGGTTGGTGTCACACTTGATCTTACACTTCGCATTAATAACATTGTCATTTACAGTATGGTACTACAGCAATCCTTGCCTCGGTTTGCACAAAAAAACCTACCTGCGTCTTTACATATATATGCAAATTTTATAATCCTGTGACATATACTGCAAAGGATACAGAGTTTTAAGTATTATGGTTCTATATCCTAGATTTGCGACTATAGTGAAATAACTTACATTTCAGGTCGGAGGTCATATAGTAAATAGATGCAATGGACAACTGCAAACAGCATTTTCGTCTAGCTATAGTATATACAACAAGTCTGTTACATACATGTACAAGTACGACCAGATAGTGAACCTAGAATACCATATTAATTTAAGGTCATTATTACTGTACCCAAATTTAGCATGCTAAAAACTGCTACAAGTTTTCAAAGGCTCTCTCTTGGATGTCCTTTTGCTCTTTCAAATCATTCTCAGACATTAACAACAGACAATCTGATATCTAAGAGAGGAACCAATGCTCTGAAGGTGGTAGTCAAAATTCTTTCTTACATATTCTGGGGAAGGGAGGGGGCAAGGCTGATCAGTTGACCTTCGACTGATCATTTGATGATGAAGGCAAACACTCCATCAACATTGTATCCACGTCATCGGGGGGGGGGGGGGGGGGGAGCCACAGGGGGCACTGGGGGCACGTGACCCCACACTTTTTTCCAAAATAGCAAATGTGCCCTACTGGCAAATAAAATGTGCCCCTTTGATGAAGAACTGTCTTTTGGATATCTTAAGTCTTTGTTAATTTTAATATTTCATTTCCATTATTTTATTTTTAGTCTGTACATGTTATTATTAAAATGGCATCCCATATCTTTTTGTAGCACGGTTAACAATAAACAGTCTCAATAAATAGTATTGATTGCATACTAACACATCATATATTTTTTAAGTGATATGGCCGGTGTGTATCGGTTTATAGTATAACGAGTGGTGGTTGTGGAATGAGAAAGTGCCCCTGTGGTGTTGTGCACTTTTTGGAAGCTTCCTACTCCCCTGCATGTCATGCAGACAAATGATACTTCACAATAACGTTATTTTCACCGAATGCTTCTTTCCTTTTGTATTACAGCCGCCAAGTCCGACGATGCTTCAGCGGCCGATTCTGACCAAGCCGCCGGCAGTCAGGAGGAGAGGGGAATCGAAGGAGAGGTCCTAGACGACAGTCAGTTGCCGACCGATAACGCAGAATCATTGGCAATAAGCGGGGATGGCAGCGTAGCCGGACCAGAGGTAAGAGAAATGGGCCGGGATGGCGAACCTCTATTTGCATTCCATTTCTGTACAAGGAATAAATGACAAGAGTTGGTCAAGTGTTTATGAAATAAAATGAACCACTATCGTTTCTCTGTATGTGGAAAGAAAATCTAACTTATGGATGATTATGGTATTCATAATCTTACGGCAATGTTTGTTTTCTTTCCGTGTAGAAGCTAGAACCAGGCCTAGAATTTCAAAATTTTAGCCACTAGCTTGCTAAAAGAGACAAGTGCTTTAGAAAATCTACCTGCTAAAATAAACTTTATTCTATCTGGCATTTTCCTGAATTACAACACACATCTGTTACTGTAGAGTCTTATGAGAGCAGCCATGAATATTTGCTGATGATATGCGGTAAATTACAGTTGGCCTACATTTGGTGCTGAGATCATGCGGACTTTTCCACTGACAATTGTTAACCGACATATCACATATTTACATTCGTCTGAATGTCTACTGGCACAAAATGCTAACTGCTTATTTTTTTCCACTGGCAGTTTGTGAAATCCACCAGGTGGCACTTTTAAATTGTAGTAAGAAAGCGACACTTAACCTCAAAACGAACATCACATTCATTCAGCTGTCATTTTCTTCA
>KN885293.1:70648-100935 GCA_000934455.1 Apostichopus parvimensis
GCTATTTAAGTCCACATGTGGGCATATCCTGCAAACCTACCGGTAGCCCACAGGGGTTTGAGTTGGGAGAAAGGCCTTGACACCTTGAAACGACAAATGATGCCAAATACCCTCAAGTTAAAAGTCTGGCTGAGTTGGCAAGAACAGTCAGCATGAAAGAGAAAAAACTTTTTTTGCATTTCTGTCCCCAAAATTGCACATCTTTTTGATTGCTATTTTGCCTCACAGGTCCCATCTCCTGCGATCTGGGGGGTGCTGAAATCTCAAATTTTCTCTGTACGCTCCGCGCCAACCAAGGTGGCGCTCCGCTTAGATAGTAACCTCCGGCCCCCCACAAGAAAGAACAGCCCCCCATGGCCCCCCCACTCAAAAAATCCTAGCTACGCTACTGGCTATACATTTTACCTATTGAGGGCGTTAGCTGGAAATAGAGGCGACCTGGGGCATGAATTGCTTTACGCACTCGACTCCGGATCCAACCGGTGGCGCCGTGGGCCTCGAAACAAACGTCGCCGTTTTGCTTCCTCCTTGGTAACTAGCACCCGTTCGCGATCAAGAAGAGACCTTTGGCACATGAACTTGGCGATGAAACTATAACGTCCGTCGCTCTAATTGTGTAGGACAATATCCGCCTTGGACGGGACTGAGTGCGTCGGCCCAGTACTGGAAAGCCCAGCTAGAATTGAAGCCTGCGAAGATTTTCACATACATCGTACTTTATTTCCCTTTCGTAGCAATTTTCTTGGACAGTAATACAAGTCAGGAACAGTAGTTACTCTAAAGTTTTTTTTTCATCAGAAGAATGAACGAGCAGTAATTGTTTCGCTTATTCCGACCCCTTTCCCCCGCAGTTGTTTATGATTTTACACGGCGGACCTTTGCAGAGCTATACGTCATGCAGGGGCGGATGCAGGATTTCTGACAGGGGGGGGGGTCTGACTGGTCCAGTCGCGCCCGAACGTAAGACTATCTAAGCGGAGCGCCACCTTGGTTGGCGCGGAGCGTACAGAAATTTTTGGAGTAAAGATACACTCTAGATCGCCGGAAACGACCCTTTCCGGGCCTTGCTAATTTGCAGATAAACGAAGAATAAATAGGTGTTATCGCCATTTGTCAGAAAATTACACCAACAAAATGTGACAAATGTCAATAGGTAGATGAGAGCGCAATAAAAAAGTCAATAATCACAAATAAGTAAAAAATGGTAAAAAGCTGAAAAGGGCGCCAGCAGTCCATTTGAGTCCGTCAGGGGGGGGGGCATCCACCCCCCTGACTGTATGGACGCTCCGCCACTGCTAAGGGGAGTGGGTTTCCCTCTATCCATTGTGAAATTCTCTTTTTTTTCTCTCTCTTTTTTTTTCTCTTTTTTTTTTCTCCTTTTTTTTTTTTGGGGCCAAGAGCAGGGGGGGGTCCGGACCCCCTGGACCCCCCCTGGATCCGCGCCTGGTCATGTTTGTCTGATATGCTATTCCTAATAAAATAAATGGCACCAGCTTTAAAAAGGACTTACATATCCCTCACTTCAGTTTCCTACACCTTTTTAATCAATAAATGGAAGTAAATATATTCAAACCCAAATCACGGGTACTAATATGATAATGGTGTGTGTGCACACCTTCAAAAATTACCGGGTCTCGGCTTCTTTTCTTTTTTAGCTACCTGGGGATTTTTCCGCCAGCAGAACGTAAACAACACTACTGCCGCCTTAAATATTAATACAAGCTGCAGCAGCAACCTATAGTCACAGCCTCAGGGCAGGCATTCCCGGCCAGAGATCATTGTATTGCTAGACCAATTGTTGACTACGATCATTGAAAGCGGAGAACAAGCTTGTGCGAATCAAAGTTACAGGTAATAAATACCACGAAAGAAACTATTACTATACGTACTCTAAGTTGGTGTTGTCGTTTTCTTACTCACGGAGATTAAAACAGTTAAGGTAGGCTAGGCTATGTTAAATATAAGTTGTTGTGGACTGTAAATGATTACGTCCAGTGGTATCAAACTAGGGACCAGCATCAACGTTAAGCAGTTCTCAAGACCTGACGTTAGGCACAGGCATTTTATCCACTAAAGAGAATAAGCCGAAAGTACATTACTATTTAAGCCTACTGGTACTTTTTTTTCCGTGGGAATACGAAAATTAGACGGACATTACTAGTTGTAATGCTTTGCTAGCGTCTAGCCTACACTAGGTTTGGCGAAACATAGGCTAACTGGCAGTTATACTATTAATAAGTTCTACAGTAACCACTGTAGTAGTACTTACTAGCTACGACATTGGTTTTTTTTTATTTTTTGAGTTACTATAGACAAAAGGTCAGTCGAAAGTTTAACTATAAGACAAAGCTTAAATGCTTACTGACCCATTACTAGTGTTAATTGTATTTGTAAGCCTTACTAATATTCTTAAGCAATATATTCATATGGGTTTTGTTAAAGGGTGTAAAGACTCGCGCAAAAAGAAACGTCTAATGCGGGTAATCTGACCTAGTTTTGAATGAGGTGTAACAGAAGTGTTAGACACCACCATCGAACCCAGAAAATACACACACAGCTTGCTACCGTCGGTAATTAGACACTAGTGTAAACAGTCAGTTTCATACAGTTGCGGTCTTCACACCCTTTAAGATAAAGAATCGCTTTCATAGTGTGGTAGATTGTGTATTAGAAATGTAACCTTGGGAGTTCCATTTATAAGTTGCTGCATTGAGCTATCCAGCTTATAGTTGTAGGATGAACAAAGTAAAGTGTACTTAATACATACTTCTTTTATACATGGTATCTTGTTTTATAAAATCAGCTGCTCAGCTGTCCGAAAATGGTGACTGATTGTAGAAAAAAAAAAACTCCATCTCCCAGGATTGTAAGTGTATTTCTAAGTAAAATGTAAGATCCAAAACAGGTAACAAACTTTTTCAATCTGAAAAGGTGACAAAAACGGTACATTAGTATTCATAGGTAATGATCGATATTTACTGAGTAGTAAACATTATTGCCGTGTGGTCACACCTTCTTTTAAAGTCGTTTACCTTCATTGTTCACAGACAGGTATTTAGAAGTAAAACAATTTTAAAAGTGTAACTTTCTTCCCACTTCAACCTTATACTTAATGACATCTTCTTAAAATCTTATTTGAATTTGGTTATAGGCAACAGTAAATAATCGTTCACCCATGAATTACAGTACTCCTTTGTGAATGTAATATTACAAGCAGACTTGGGGCGAGCGATTACACGTGAAATTTTAATCCATTACGATTACTTCAAATTTTACGACTAGGATTACGTTTAAAGTCTAAATTAGTACTCGATTATGGTTACGATTACTTGAGCATGTAATCGTGAATTACAATCACGATTACATTTTATGAGTAAATGACTTTTCTGACTGTGTTTGAAGGGATGTATCAGGGTCTTTAGCTCTTTCTATGGTTGCGTCTAGAGATGATCCCAATATATGTGTTACATGTAAAGAGCTCTTCAAACTGCTTCACAGAAATTGCAACATTTTGTTTTAGATATTGTTTGTTTGGGTTTAATGACACTCTCACATCATTGCTCATTTATACATTTAGGTTCCAAAAAGGATAATCAATGGAAATAAAAAATTGAAATGCATGAACTTACAACTGCAGGTCACATGAAGTAAAACAGAAAATCTGCGAGGTTAGAGGAAAGTTAATATATGGAATAAGTGAGATTAGATATTAAATAATAAGAGACACTTTCCAAAATCCCAGTACTTTTAAAAATTAGAACGATATAATTGGAATTGGGCAACTGTACCAAACAAGGTTATTATTGACGAGAGAGACTGCACTTTCAATTTTAACATACAAACCATAACACATTGATGATTCTATGCCTAGTGTCTACACTCCTCTCTTATCCCATTCCCATCATCCTCTCTCCTCTACCCCCCCCCTCCCGACTCTGGTCCTAGTGTCAACTCCTCTCTTACCCCATTCCCATCATCTTCTCTTCACCTCTGCCAACCCCCCCCCCCCCCCCTTTCCCCCTGAGAAGTGTAAGTGCATGTCGATCAGGTAAAACATCTAACAGGATAAAAAGACAGTTGTTCAATGTCAGGTGATCAGCATGTTTCTATACTTTGTATACTGTATGAATTGATTCACTTTTTGACCTGTTGTAAGTGCTATGTCAAGACATTGAACAAAATGAAGCATGCACGTTGTTCAAACTTCCCCACCCAAACAATTTACTCAGAACACCCTTCAGACAACAAATATCCATATTCCCCCAAACTTATAGTGATCCTTAACATGCATTTACACGACCTTCATTGTTATGTGTGTGTACAAGGGGGTCATATTGATCATTTAAATTCCAAAAGGAAAAAAATTTCAGTTCTTGTAGTCCCAGGTTATGCACTTTTCCAAATGAGTTTTAAGTGCAACAGAACTAGTCATGTGTGCAGTAATAAGAGCATGAATAATGGAAATTCCAGCTTGTTATAATATTTGGCTTCTGAATGACTCCTAATTGACTTGAAAGGATATTGAAATTGAGTTCCAGCTGAGTTAATTAACTAGCTCTCTCACATCAACCAAACATTAAGCGGTTTAGGAGAAAGCCCGGCCATTATCATGTTGCTTTTCGCCCATTACATCGAAGTCTTAAAGTAATATAAATTGTTCTAAAAGTAGCTGATATATATGGTTAGGGTGTCCGCATGTAAAGCGGGAGGCCCGGGTACGAATCCCGGGTTCGAATCCCGGTGGAGGCTGGAAGTTTTTTCACTATTCTTGATTTTCCAACTCACTATGATATGGTACTGTATGCGGTACATATGACTGCATATGTTATCTAAAACACCAAAGTCATGTGTGAAGACAAAGATATATAGGATTGATTACAGGGTCTTCATGGTAATATGTGTCAAGAAATAACAAACCAAAAAATGTAGCCTAAGTAAAATACTGTAGCCCATATCATACCTTTGTTCTGTGTCAGTTGGCTTGTGCATGATGAAAAGAAATGAAACTATTTAAGTCTTTCAGCAGACGGAATGTGACACCTTCCTTTTTAACAATGATCCCTTTTTATTAGGAAAACAGAGCTTATATTGTTAATCATTACTGTACTTCCTATATCTTTGCATGGTGTTGAACATATCTCTGTGTGCAGTACATGCTGCATGTATTACAATGTGTGTTTAGTAGTATGTATGTACACTAACTACTAGCTGTATTAAGATATGACTGAGTTTTACACATTTCAAAGTAAAAGGTCATCTAGGCAGTTCTGCTTGGTTTATAGTTTAATCTGGGTAGACTGAAGTTATTCAAACGGATATCAAAATCTACACACAAAAATTGCTGACTTACACTGTATTCACCGTTTAATTTCATCAGTACTTAGCGCCAAATATGCTAGAAAAGGTCATTATTAAAATGGTCATGTTCATGCTCCAGCTTCATTTATAACTTTTCTACCTTGCACCCTCAAAAATGGCATTTTTTCCTGAGCACAATGAAACATTTAATTTTCTAATTTTAAACACAGCAGGGCTCAATGTCGAAAGTAACTTTGGCATCACCAGGAGAAAACTTTTGATATGATACATCAAGTTTTAGAGAACAAGGTGTATATATATGTGGGGAACTTGAATGAACCTAGCACCCCTTCCCCCTCCCCCCCCCACAGCTTTGTGATTATGTGGCATTAACTTTGTAGCGCTGTATACTGTACATGTGCATCTTGATCATACAGTGCTGGGCTTATGATGATGCCTGCAAGATCAGTCCAAATTTCTTACTTATATGTTAATACCAATGATACGAGTAAGGAAGATTTATTAATAACAGACCCGAATCGAACATCGTGCAGCTGGAGTTTAATATATCAGTGAACTGTATTTATCCCCGAGCAAAGCAAAGCAATCATCTGCAACCAGATCTTGGCTGCAGCCTGCTGCAGTGTTTGACATTTAAAGTGAAATCTCTGATTTATGGTCATTTCTGAAAATAATATACATAAACTTTTAAAGCAATAGCATTTGATTGTCACTGAAATTGCCATCATTCTGCACTCTTTCTTAAAGTAGGTCCGTAAACTGCATAATTGTGTAAACTACTAGAAACCCTTCGTTTTTTTTCTTTGTGGTGGGGAGGGTTTTTTATGGGGGGGGGGGAATAGGGTGGTGTGTTGGGGTTGGGATAAGAGATTGGTTTCTGTACATGTGTCTTGTTTTTGTTTTTCTCTTTTGCTCACGTGGCTTGCCCCGTTTATAAGAATTGCTTCTACAGTCATGTTTCCTCTACTTCTGTAAAATATTCAAATGTTAAAAAAAAATTGCAAAGTTGTTATATATATATTTTCTCGTTATTTGTGTTGTATTATATGCGAATACTTATTTTCAGTTATATTCAAAACAGCATTATCAAAAGGTATTGAGGCCTGATGCTACTGTATCATTTTGACTTCAGCTGTTCTTCCTTAACAATTGTGAAAATAATAAACTCCTAAAGTTTTAATAATGATTTTTGGGTGGGAGGCCCAACTAAAATTATCAATTTTATTTTCCAATTGTAATGTCTTATTGCCTGAACTGGTCTTTTGTAAAGTGTTTGAAAACTCTGTGATTTCGAGACGGATTTACCAATAACATTTCTGTTAAACATTAGCCCCAGTTGGTGTGAATGGTCGATACAGAGATTCTTCAAGTTCTGAATGAAATCCTTACAGTGTTTGCTGCTTTAATATTAATAAAAAAAGCTATCTCTTATTGAAAAATTTGTTTATGCCTTGCCTGAAGTGCACCTCATTAAAATCTACTTTTAGGATGGAGATACTGATGGTGCTTGCATCAATCATCTTTTAATTTTGAGGTTGTTTTTCTTTTTAGGGCATTATATCACAGGATAATTTATCCTTAGATCTGGATATCCAGTGTACAGTGCTATACAAAAGAGTCAAATTACTACTGGGACACATGGCAACCAAGTGTTTATTATGTTGCTGTAGAACTTGCTATAGTAGAACTACCTTGTCTTCAATAAAGGATTACAACAAGTGCTGTATGTGAAGCAATTTCGTGGCTTGATAGTAGTGAAGATTGCCTATTAAATGCTCAATATACATGAAAACTGCTCGTGGTGAACACTATCATAACAAGATACCAGAAGGCAATGACTCTACGATGAGCTACAAATTGTACCCACATGTTCCAGTGGGTTATAAGCACAATGGCTTATAACTTACATGCCACATTGGGATCATATGCAATCAATAATTTTTGCTTTTTTTTTGGCCTTTTTATATTTAACCATTTCAAAGACCATTTCAATAGGGAAAGCCAAATTTCTCCTGGATGACAAATCTGCCTTAATTTAGCTGATCATGGCTCCAACACATTATTCTCCCAGATGCTATAGGTATCATTATGCATGTTAATAGCCAGGGGTGGACTGAATAACGACCATTAATTTAACTAATATGAATATTACTGTACCTTGCTAGGGATATATCCATGACTATAAACAAAGAAATGTTGAATTTTTAGATGTTATTGGTATCATTATGCTTTTAATAGCCAGGGGTGGACTGAATAACGACCATTAATTTAATTAATATGAATAGTACTGTACCTTGCTAGGGATATCCATGACTAACAAAGATATGTTGAATTTTTTAAATGTGTCATTTAGTTTATCATTGCCACGTTTAATAGTATATAAACTTAATTTTAATCCACCTTAATTTTAATTAAGGCGGAGTGTATAGCCTAGTGGTTAACGCCGGCGTCTCCCAGTCATGAGATCCCCGGTTCGATTCCCGCCGACAGCAATGTGTGTCGTCTGGCAAGGGTGTTGTTCAATAACAACTTCCCAAAATGGACATTAAATGGATGTGTGCCGAGAGATTGGCTTCAGTCAGCTTGCGAGTCTATAAGCCTCCATGGCTTCTTTCGCGAGTTCCTGCTTGCGGGAAGATCACATACATACATACATACATACATACATACATACATACATACATACATACATACATACATACATACATACATACATACACACATACATACACGCACCCATACATACATACATACATACATACATACATACATACATACATACATGTATACATACATACATAAACTCTGTAGACCTCAAGTGTAGAACTGACAAGGCACTTTGAAGTTAAATAGGAAGGAAAACAATCCTCTATATATATATTTATAAAACTGCACTATCAGCAGATAATATGTACGACACAGAGCAACGCACACAATAATCTGTGAAATACAAATATTGTATGAATACGTACTGTGTGTATGCATAATTCTCTAGTTGTAACACATATGAACACGGAAATCATAGCGTTTCCCAGTAATTGGTACTTAAACCGAGATAAATATTTACACAAACTGTAAATTTATTGCTTCGATGGAAACGAGCGTCCACAATCGCGTGGTTAAACCAAAACGACTCGGTCAGAATTAGCAAAAGCAAATATGGCAACCGACCACAGTTAAAGTGTATACTTTAAGACTTGCTTATAGAGAGGAAAGTATAACTTCTGTAAGCCTGCATGATCAGTAAATGACTGAATGATCGGGACCTCAGTATTAAGCAGCTGCTGTCTGTTAAGATGTCGTCATCGAAGCTATGAATAGCTCATTATCTGGTATATTGAAGGTCCAGGAACTGTCTAATAGTGTCTATGCTTACTGCTGCTGCATTCACATTAAAACATGTATATATACTAGCTGTATATTCAGGGAGTCATTTCTCCTGCATAAAGTATCTGATAGCAATATTTTGCATCATGGTCAAACCATATGCGATGAAACCATGGAATTGCAAAGATCTCTATGTACAGATACATGCGTACACATTCAGGGCCATAAAGTATTGTCAAGATAATCAATAAACAAAAATCAATAAACAAAAATCATAGTGGAACTGGACTAGATGCTTATTATGGAAAACCCCAACAAAAATCAAACTTTGTTAATTAAATTAATACTTTAAAATCATGTATACTGTTGTTTTAAGCTTAAGTTGTCATAGAGAAGGGGACCTGTCATTATCATCATGTAAATGCACATGAATTAATGAATATTCATAATAATTGATAAACATGCAAAACTGGATGAAATTATTATTATTATTATACATATATATGGGTGCAAATGAAAGCCCTGTAAGTTGTTCGGCTTGTTCTTAAAACTGCAAAAAGAGGTTTGAATACTTTGGTAGGCTAGAGCTCGCAAAGCGTATGCAATTGTATACCGTAGTATCTATATCAAATGCCCTATGAAGATTTTCAAGTTATAAATTGGGTTTAAAATCACTGGCTTAAACCTTGCAGGTTATATGATCCATCCTTGAGGTAGTTATCTATCACAGACAAATGTCAAAATGTTCAGCAAAATAATGTAATTTTGTTTATTATTGTTTATGCATCATTGACGATCGAACCTTCATTTGATCAACAACAGAGAGAGAGAGAGATAAAATATTCCTGCACTTTCTGAGGAAGTCAAGTGCAACCATGCATGTTGCTCATATTGATAGCTGACATCAGGCGCGTAGCCAAGGGGGGGGGGCGAAGGGGGCAGCCCCCCCCCCCTTGAGCATATTTAAAAAATTTTTTTTTTTACTTACAACTTACTACAACTTACAAGGCCTGGGAAGTGCCATTTCCAGCGATCTGGGAGGTATTTTCAGCCAAAATTTTCTTGTACGCTTCGCGCCAACCATGGTGGCGCTACGCTTAGATAGTATGCAATGCCGTATCTACGGCTCTGAAAATTTTTCTACATTTTCGCCCCCCCCTTGGCAAATTCCTGGCTACGCGCCTGGCTGACATCACTACTATTCTATGATCTCATGTACGTGACAGTCAAGTGCAACCATGCTGCTCATATTGATAGCTGACATCACTACTATTCTATGATCTCATGTACGTGACAGTCAAGTGCAACCATGCATGCTGCTCATATTGATAGCTGACATCACTACTATTCTTTGATCTCATGTACGTGACAGTCGTATTAAATAAGGTTTGCACGTTCTGGGAGTTTGAGGAGGTCCACATCAGTAGACTGTCTCGTGGAACATTAGATACCATTTCAAGACTATGGACTATGGATTATGGTTTACAGTCTGTACAAAATTACTATAATTCCATGCATAATCGGGATTAGAGTGTAATTTCTGTCCAACGAAATGTCAATGGCGTTAAAATTAATTTCATCTGACAAAAAGTCATGTATATATACTGTACGACAGTGTACGTATATTTACTGGAAGTTTTAAGTTTCGTGGCTTACTGTACACTGAAATGAGTTCTAGGATGACTTACATTACAGCCTATGTACGGGACACCATGCATACAGTAGGACGTATAAAATGAAAGGAAGCTTGGATTTCAATGCAATAGGCTCCACAGGCTGCAGGTATAGAGAAGTATTACCATATGTGTTATATAATATAAACCTGTTCTAGGATTCTTCTCTCCATCCCTTGTCTACTAATCCCCTTACATCTAGCTCTTTGTGTTCACCATGCTCATTAACCTGTCTGTATTCTGTGCATGTTTCTGTCCCTTCTGTTACTGTTACTTGTCATTTAACTTTGAAGAAGATCCTGCTAGGATTGAAACGTCAGGCCAACTTACTTTTACACGTTCTCCTACACAGGTTCTCTAGTGGATTAGCAGTTTGCTAACAGTTTTTAATTTATTTATAATATAAACCTGAGAACGCACAATTTAAACCTTAATTGTTATTTTAATTGTAACATTGTATACTATCAGTCTAACTGCCACATACACATTGACCTGGAAAATGACGGTGAATTCCAAATGATAGGATTGGATTACTTCCTAAGGTTGGTTAACAGTGAAAGAATACAATGATATATTGTACCTACATCCTGCTTTCAATGACAATTGTGCCTGAATTCTCAGTATTATATATGTGACGTTTTTCCATTTACTAGGAAAAAACACTGCCTATGTGGTGTGCGGTGTACTTGTGTGTTTTAAGAAAAACTTCTGTGTTTTAACGAAAACTTGAAAGTTCATTCGTGCAAATAATTACAGTATCTGGAATCGAATTGTTGTTACATGGCGGAAATAGTCTGGTACTGTTCTGTCTGGAGTTTTTGTCTTGCTTCACTGGCAACCCACATGGCATTGAAAGTTGTGTTTGTTTGTGATTATCATACAAAGCCATAGTGTGTACGCCCCCTTCGAGCCTGAGCTGAGGTGTATTCTTTTAATTCTATTCACATCGGCCAACCCTCTAACCTTGAAGAGTTTACTTTTGTCAAAAGGCTTGTATTTGTGAGTTTATTGGGAGGTACGTTTTGCTTTTTTGTGTTGGATAGATCCTGTTAGACTATACATAGAGTACTGCAAAGATTTGCATACTGTAAGTGTGCTGGGGATTCTTCATAAACAAATATATAACTGTAGCAGTAAGCTGTTCGATGTGAGAGTCCTGTGCAACAAGTGAGCTCATTTCTCAGGTAGGCGAGTCGTAGCGATTTATAGAAATTCATTTTGAAACCCTCTCCATGTAGTGAATGATCTTGGATGAGTAAGTAACTGGCTTAAAAATGTAAGGTGAATATATGAGGTCCTTAAAGAGTAAATTATCCAGTTATTATTTTGTTTTTGTGCCCTTTACAGGCTCTTATCTTTTGGTGACTTTTCTTAAAGGTATGCTGCATTGGCCCAAATATGCTAGATAAAATTAAATACATGGTCACCTTTAGTCAAAAATTCTTGAACTGTTTTTGTTACAACCTTCCAGGAAATTTTCCTCACTTGGACATTCAGTCATCTTGTGTGTTCCATAAAAAATGTCTGAGAACAATTTGGTGGGTAAAGACCTCCAGGAAGTACTTTTTGAAAACCGCTAGCAATTATAGCATGCTATTATTTTCGGCATATACTGACTACCTTTAAACTGTTTTGGCTTATGTAATTGGACTTCTCCTGTCAAGTAATAAGAGGATTCTGACAAACACTTGCATGTAAAGTTTTTGTACTGAGTACCAGTACCTGTATCTTTTCTTTCATTGCCATCAATTAAGTTCACAGCATCAGATACCCTGTGATAGCTGGGGCAATTAATTGAAACCAGCTCTTGGAATATGCACAGATTCACAGACAAAGTATAGGCACAGATACAGTGTGTACATAGATGAAAAATGTGTAGAATTCTAGGAATTCTTTTATTAGGGTAAAATTCAAGATTGAACTATATGATAAGTATCATACTGTTGAAAAAGGGACAACTTGCCTCACCTTTCATGCTGGTGTTATAGTCCCTGTATGGCGGGCATGAAGGATAATTCACCGTTCATGCTATCCGTACTTTATATGGCAATATATCTTATAAAAAATTTGTATCAATTCAATAATAAATTCTTAGATTAAAGATTTTGACTTTTTGTTGCACTGACCATTTCCAACCAAATTAATGTACATGCTTACATAATTGAGTATATTACATACTACTTAAACTATTACAATCTACTGTAAGAGATAGCCGGTGTGACCATTAATATACCACTTATCATCTGGCTTCTACAAAATGTGATACAACAGTATGCACCATTTAATCCAATATCAGGATTTTGTGTCCCACACATTATGTGTTAATGTATAATTGTTTCATCATTCTGCAAATCTATCAAATTTTATGCCTGGAGATTTTGATGGATATTATATCAAAGTATCAATTTGTTAATTGTTTTGACAGATGCTTGACCATTTTGCTTGCATTAACGGAGAACTACAGTAATATTACAGGCCTAGAATCATCTGTCACCAATAACCACTTGCTGACAAATGATTGTGCTGAAAAGCAATCTGCTAACTATACAATCAAGTTCCCTTTGGCATTTTAATCATGTCATTGGGGGGGGGGGAAGTGTTAGGGGGGCAGGGTTAAACAATTGCTAGGCAATTTATCATGTGTTTATGTTCTTATAGAATGTCTCCTGGCAAAAAAAGTATCTTCTTTGTCTGGTGTTTTGCATATATTCACTAGCATCAAGCCAGTAGACAGCCTGAATTTTGAGGCCTGAGTGATAAGATTGTGTCAAATTCATCACAAAATACTTGTAATACTTAAATGGTATAAACTACCTCACTGTACTGTAAAGATTATTCAGTATATGGAGCCGTAGGCTACTTGATATTTAATTGATTGGTCACAGAGGTAGTTTTATTATCTGGGAATTGTTCAAATTCACTGGATCAAAACGTACTTTTGTGGAAGAACAATTTAGATATTTATTGTCAGAGAGATTTTATCCAGTGACCCTTACTTAGGAATTTTGTTGTCTCATTTTGTAGCAGTTTCAATTGTAATTCTGTGGAATCGGATTTTGTTGCTTGTCTGTGTAGAAAACTGATCCATACCGATTTAAAAGCTGAATCCCGTTTAATATGTAGCCGACCCTCTAACAAACCAATAGTTAATCAAGAAGGTACTTCTGAGAGGTTTACATAATCCACAGGAATAAAAACTTTAAGATTTATATTGAAAAAGGGAAATATTGGATTCAATATACAGGACTTATATTTGCAACAACTGTGCAGTTCTAGAATTTGATATCACCAAATTTTCATCTCCAATGCTGAAAACAAAGTTAATTCAAAAAAAAAGATTTAATATTTTAGGTTTCAGTGGAATCATTGATTTAACACACCAATTTTGAAAAAAAAAACTGTAGAAGGTTTCTAATACTGTTTGATTTCATTTGAGAAATAAGCACTGGAAGGTTTTTCTATAATTCTCCCCCCCCCCCACCCTTGCTGCAATAATGTTTGTTAAGCTGTGATTTTCACATGGGTGTTGTGATACCGCAATGTCACCACCAAACATACATAGCACTCAGAGACTGTCCCCTCCCCCAATCTCAAACCTAGGCTGTGTCAGGTTCCTCCTTTTCATGATAACACAGGGATTAGTTTGTTGTCATAATTAAGTACTTTCTCTCATCATTAAAATATTCTTTCAAAGGCAACAGAAATTTCTTTCAGAATTTTCATGTAATTTTGTTCCACAGTACAATCACAATGCTAATCGACGATTTTATCAATTTATGCTGTTTCGAATAATTACACTTTTTTAAGGTAAATTTTGAAAATAACACTGGTTGTGATGATGGTTGTATGTCAATGCAGGTAATGATGATGTTTATGTGTCAGTAAATTACCAAAAGCAATAGCCTCCAAAAAAGGTTTATTCTGTGATTCATTTTAACGAAGCTCAGACACTCTTCATATCTCAATACCATCCTCTTCTTCTTCTTCTTCCTTTACAAGGGTCCTTGAGGTGACATCTAGAACGTTCAGCCTCTCAACCACGCAAGAGGATGGAGATGTACAAAATTCCTGCCCTCGGAGTGCTGGGTTTAGTTTCTCTCGTTTTATTCCCCTTTCTGCATCTGATCTCCTTAGTTTACCTCCTGGTACTGATCTGTTATGCCTTCCTGATCTTTTTGTCCGATGGGGATGTCATGCTTATGTACTACGAGATGTTCGGCAGCAAAGGAGGTACCGTTATGACAAAAAAAAAAACACCTGATAGGCTCATAATTTCTATTTGAAAATCTCTTGTAAATATTTTTTTATTCTGTCTTGAAGGTCTCTGTAGACAATGATCCAGTTTTTGCCAAAATACAACTAAATTTGGCCTTTATGGTGTTCTTTTCTTTCTTTCTTTTTCCTTTAAATTTTTTTATTCTCAAGTCAGTATTACCAACTGGTTGCGTCAGTTTGGGTGTGAAGAAGCATAATATGTACTAAAATTGTACTCCATAATCATTAATAGTTAATATGGGGTCCATGTAGAACAATGTTAGTACATTTGACGATGAAAGGTATGGGGTCCGATGTGCAGTTCTCTTTGGTGGTACTCTAATTTTTCTTTGGGACTGAAATTAGATCTAACTTACATATAACCAAAGAAAAAAAAAAGAAAAGGAAAATTACATTGGCGAGCAATCGTCTGTTGTGCAAAGAAATGAGATAAAACACTATTACTTGAAGTGCTAGTCTGAGAGTATTCACTGCAGACTTGAATTGGTAGACTGAGAGTACTCACTGCAGACTTGTATTGATAGACTGAGAGTACTCACTGCAGACTTGAATTGGTAGACTGAGAGTACTCACGGCAGACTTGTTTTGGAAGACTGAGTGTACTCATTGCAGACTTGAATTGCTAGTCTGGAAGCTGGTAGTCACTGCAGATTTGAATGGTAGACTGAGAGTACTCATGGCAGACTTGTTTTGGAAGCTCATTGCAGACTTGAATTGCTAGTCTGGAAGCTGGTAGTCACTGCAGATTTGAATGGTAGACTGAGAGTACTCACTGTAGACTTGAACTGGTAGACTTAAAGAGTACTCACTACAGAATTGGTTTGTATTCTTAAAAGTTAATAAAGTATAAGGTATTTTATGTACGACATAATAACCTAAACTGATAGGATACATGTTAGAACTGATTTCAAAGGCTTATATCATTTCATCATCATTTCATTTGCAGACCATCTGAAAGATAAAGTAGTATGGATAACGGGAGGCTCTGGTGGCCTTGGTGAAGGGTTAGCTGTGGTGCTGGCCAAGAAGGTTTGCGACACCTTTAGTTTCCAACAGGCTAGCATATCAATTCCTTAGCGCCATTCCCTGTGTGGCACACTAACTGAGTTCGACCGCCGCAGTTTTAGGCCTATGACTTTACCATATAGACCATTTTCCTACAGCCATAACGTGAAAAGTTTACACCCCTAATCATTAGTTCAAACGGCACTAAACAGAGAAATGTGTTGTCTCTCAATTTCTGTTATTTTCTTAACATTACAGTTCAAAATTCAATCGGACTTGGGTGATTTACGAAGCAAGGTTAATAAATATCGAACTCAAAATCCTCATTGATAACACACAGTAAATACTTAAGAAAAAAAACATTTGATAGCCGTACTTTGTTTGCGTAACCATCCTCTTGAATATTCATTGCCAAATTTACTTCAAGCGGTTTTGGAAAGGATTTTTTCTTAACTTTAAATTGATGTTAAATTCATTTTCATTGGTCATTATCCTCAATCGGACCAAGTACAGTCCAATCGAATGTCTTCTAAGAAAAATATAAGTTTCGCTTTCTTCGGTGGGCATGCCGTTACGTAATATGTGTATTCTATACTCTGCAGTAGGGTACAGCCACGCAATGCACAGTGTTCACCTACACCGCCAAAGCCGAGATTCGCTTTCAAAACGTCATATTTTATCGAACTTAACATTATTTTCAAGAAAATAACCGTAGAATATGCATCATTAAATGTTGAAGCAAGTAAGTACCAATTTATTTATCTAATGCAATCCTAATTATATACAAAACACCCCTCTGATGAATGGAATAGTCCAACCAACCTGCCCGCACAGAGCCACAGGATTTTCGGTCAAGGTGATGAGTCATACGCGTTGGTCACTAAGAGGGCTATTTTGAAGGATGTTTAGTGTGCATTTTAGAAAGAAAGGAATTGATATGAAATAGTTTACAGACTTATTAGACCTAGCGTCTGTGTTCTACAATTTATTTCAATGAAGTGAAAGTTGAAATTAAATATGATCAGTTTCCTTATTGCCAAAATGAATATGAATCAAATTACACTTCACCCGAGTGGAGGTTTCTTTTTCCATTGCAAAATGTGTTTGATACAATGAGTTAATTCGTAGGATCTATTAAATCATGTATTATGTGTCTTTATCCTTCCCAGGCCATGCCATACAAACACTACAAATATGTACAAACACTCCTACACACTCCTATGCATATATCTTGTTCACTATTGAACAATGCATAACAAAAACTGGAGAGGATATTATGCGCCAAAATATTCCTGAGCTCATAAATGTGTTTCAATCAGTAAAGCAAATCTGTAACATTTCATACTTCCATGTTATACTGCAAGCTCCAATAACTAATGATAAAATATGTGAAATGTCTGTGGTCTCTATGGGCACATGAGCTTGTATATTCAGGACTTTTATTACTTTATATTAAAAGTACTATTCGAGTCTGTACAGTTTTAACTAAAACAGTGTAGTTATGATTTTGTGGATTAACCTATTTATAAGTTCTTTACATTCACTGGAAAGCTTTCTACCAGATAAGGAGTAGTTTGATAAGGTTTTGTATCTCCCCTCAGGTGTTATTGAAACACAGTGTCAATATCAAAATTCCTAAAAAACACAATTTTCATGCAAAAGAAGATGTACATTCTCGACCCCTGGGACACATATAATGTTCCATGTTGTTATGAATCCTGTCAGTTGCTATACTGTAGGTTGATTTGAGGCAATGAACTTTAACTTCAGTAAAATTCTACGTTTTACCACTAATGAATGCCCTTCAACATTATACTGAAACCAAATTTCCAGTGATATAATTTATTACTATTTTAGATGTCTATTCTTTAATTTTTCATTCTGTTTTCTAATTGTAACGTTTTCTCTACTACTATGGCCCTATTTAACTTTAAAAAAAGAAGTAAGTACCACAAAATTACATGCATTCTTGTCCATTCATAGTTACACTTCACAAGAACCTTAGTATGCATACTCAAGAAGGCACCATCAAACAGTTGCTTTATCTGATCTGCAAAAATCCTACCAAATTTTCGTGAAGGATAAACAAAGCTTTCACATCACAAATCAGATAAGCAAATTAGCAAATAAGCAAAAAAGAGAAAGGACAGTACTCTTGACAATTCTTTCAATGAAAAATTGTTCCTTTGACATATTTATTAAATCCATGTTTGCTTTCTCCTTGGCAGGGCGCCAAGCTGATTCTGACTGCCAGACGGGAAAGCGAATTGGAGAGAGTAAAAACGAGATGTCTGAAAGAAAGCGATCTCCGATCGGAGGATATCTTCACGATGCCGATGGACGGGACCGATTTTGATTCCCATCAAGGCTGCGTCGACAAAGCTCTAGCACATTTCAAGAAAGTAAAGAAGTGTTTTGATTATCATGCCTACTAAATGAGTTTTTGGTAAAACTGAAAGTTGAGAAGATTTGTCAAAAGTTGAATGTTTAGACCATTCAGAGCTGTTTTAAATAATGTTCGTGAAGTGGTAAATTCAAATCACATCTTAGCAGCGCTGGGTTGGTTTAGTCATTCTAATTGTAATTTTTTTTTAATACTTTTGTAGCTTAACTAAGAACACTTAGAAAGCATGAGAATTTGATAAAGTATGACATAAGTTTTTACCAGGTTAATGATATAAAAGGGTCATCTTATAATCATGCGACATACGTGAAGTGTACTAGGATTATTACAACCAATCAAATTTTAAGTATTTTAAGTTTATTTTCCAAACAGATCTGATATTGCATATTTGGAAACAGTAGAAGTTTTGTTTTCTTCAAAGTTTAAGATGCATAATTTTTTTCGAAGAGTTGACTCTTGTAAATTTTTGCAAGTGGTAAAGCTTGACAGTGTTTTCTGACAAGACAGACAATATTTTACCATAAAACTTGTGAATACATGGTCAAAAATGCAGAAAGTATTGCACAACTGATAAATATGAAAAGAAAACATCTGGCCAATGTTTTCATTATGTTAATGGAATCCTTCTTGATGGAACTAAATTTGAGTTCACAAGATGGAATGGCGGATAATCTATCTTTCAAAGGGCAGCCAAAGGTGCCATAAAACATAATGTTTCATATAAATTCTACCACAATCATGCAACCTGGATTAATGAAAAAAAAAAAAAAAATAGGCATGAAGTATCGAATATTCACAGTTGTACATTAATTGTGTGGGACACAACTCTTCCATGTAAGACTGACTATGTGTTTAATACCTGGCTAATGAGGAGCTGCGACATGATTGTAACAAAGTACATCTCATAGCTTGATGATTGGCATCTAATGCTGTGCAAATATTAAGTACACAGGTTAACGTGACACTGGGTTCGACATAAGTTCAATTAAAACTGCAGCATCTATATGCCTTGATCATCATGTCTTGCAAAGATTCATTACACAGCTTTGATATTAGCGACACTGGGTCGACATAAGCCCAATTCAAACTTCAGCGTTAATATGCCTTAATTGTGTCTTTCGTTGCAGATCGATATCTTAGTGAATAACAGCGGAAGGTCTCAGAGGTCTGAAGCCATAGAAGCTGATCTCTCTACGGACCAGTTCATTCTTCACCTTAATCTGCTGGGCTCCATCTCCATCACTAAATGTATCCTACCTCACATGATCGGGAACAAGCAGGGCCACATCGTTAACATCAGCAGCGTGGCTGGTAAACTCTGCGCGCCTTGTTCAACCTCATATAGTGCCTCAAAATTTGGAATGAATGTAAGTAATCTATTAAACCAAGTTTAGCAGTTACCTCTGATTATACCTGCAGCTCCATAGTTTGTAGTTTGTGACTTAAAGGCATTGAATACTCGCCCCAAACTGCGTGCCGCGCTCTGAAAAAGTTAACTTTCCGTTGCTTGCAAATGACATTTTCTTCTTGTCGCTGCAAAATACAGACAGTAATGAAACCTGATACCTTGTTATCTTTTATCTAGACCTGAGATGTCCACGCTGCTATGTACACTGTGTTATGGGTATTGACCGCAGCTGTATGTACTGACTGTACACTAGTGTCTAATTACCAACTGTAGCAAGCTGTGTGTGTATTTTCTGGGATCAATGGTGGTGTCAAACACTTCTGTTACACCTCATTCGAAAGTAGGTCAGATTACCGGCATGAGACGTTTCTTTGTGCGCGAGTCTTCAGCTTTAATAATATGGGTACCATCTACATACCCTGTTAGAGGGTGTGGTCTGCAATTCCCAGTATATTAAGGGCACACTGTTGGTATGCCATCATGTTAGGGGCACTGTCTGTGTACCTTTATGTTCAGAGCATTTGTCTGAATGCCTACATGTTGCATGTATATATGTATGTATTTTAGATCCTCCTACAAGCAGGAACTCGCGAAGAAGCCTCATTGGCTTATCAAAGCCGCAAGCTGACCTAAGTCAGTCTTTTACATTCATATTTAACGTCCATGATTATAAATTGTCAATTGTCAACAACTCTGTAACTGTAACATGTTAGGGGCACTGTCTGTGTACCTTCATGTTAAGAGCATTTGTCTGAATGCCCTCATGTTAAGGGCACTGTCTGAATGCCTTCATGTTAAGGGCACTGTCTGCATAGTATTTCAGTGCTAATATTATTGAGCACCAGGCAAAGAGAAACTTGATGTGCAGCAATAAAGAATGTACTTTCTGTCTAGTAGCAATGAAAACAAATGAAGGATGTGTTGTCTTAATGGGGTCTTCCCGAACAAATAGAGAAGCTACCGGAGATGCAACAAAAGAAAATGGAAGTTGTTATTATTTGATGTCTTAATGACCGTTAAAACCAGATTATGCAGGACATGGGACCATCAAAAGTCAGTCATGCGAGGCAATTCATGGGCAAATAGATAATCTGGCAGCCAGATCTTTTCATTAACTGAGGTCACATGGTGGCAGAGAAATGTGATTCGAGTAAATTGGAATTAAAACAAAAGAAAAGATAATTATAGCAGTATGTACATATTTAATGATCCAGTATATTGTAAATCAGTTTTATATTCTAAACCAATAACTAATCAAACTAATAGGTCACGACAGTGGCGTAGGAAGGTACTTTTGAGTGGGGGGGCTGAAGACTGATGGCCGGCCTGGGGGAGGGGTCTTTTTTGGAATTTTTTTGCATTTCCAGGTGGCCTCAGATGCAATTTGGTGCAATACAGCACACTTCAACACCATTTTGTAAATAATTTTGCATTTTCACCTGGCCTTAGATGCAATTTGGTTCCCCAAATGAGATTTTTTTCTCATTTGGAAATGAAAAAGGGGTTTTCTGACTTGCGGAGCGGGGGGGCGGAATGATACTTCCGCCCCACCATATTTTTCACTGGGGGGCTGGCGCCCCCCCAGCCCCACCGGTTCCTACGCCCTTGGGTCACGATGTGGCAGAGAAATGCGATTCAAGTAAATTGGATCTAAAAAAAACGAAAAGATAATTATACCAGTATGTACATGTATTTAATGATCCAGTATATTGCAAAGCAGTTTTATATTCTAAACCAATAACTAATGGTATTAGCTTCCATAAAAGACAAAAAGAAATGGATATATGTGCTATTAAGATAAAAAGACACCTCAGCATTTATGCCTCTAAGAAAACATGAGAGGGTATAAATGGGTGCTTACACCTCATTATGCAGAGAAGATTAGACACTATACAGTAGTAATATTCTTTTGCTGTTGGTCAATTTTTATGTCCAACCCTTTTGATCGTAGATTTGGTGCACAGTGGTCCACAAGTGCAACAGGATTGGATTTTGATTTGTGTGTGTGTACTGATGAGAAAGCATAGCTCAGCACTTGCAGAATGAACAAAGCCAAAAACTGACATCACCGTTCTCGTGGCAAATGGACTATATGTCATACACAGGTGTTTCTCTTAACTGCACTCTATTTATCTGTTTTCATTCTAGCCACATTAAATTAATTTTAATGCAATTTTGAACCAGACGTGTGATGCGATTTGCGACTGACCAAAGTGAGGACTAATAATAATTTGCCAAACCAATATTTTTAATGGATCATGTATTTAATGGATTATGTAATTGCTGCCAGCACTGACGACTCTTTGGAATGGATTTTTAATTTTAATATTTTTTGTTGTTGAAGATTCATGCATTGTTGTTTTATGCCGTGATAGGTAAATTGCTGGACAGTGTACGATACTCAATTTGGCCAACTTGTAAGATAGTCAGGGGCAGATCCAGGATTTTAGTAAAGAGGGGTTGTGACTCTGGGTTAGATGAAGCCGACTTCAACCACAGTGGTGTGTGGGTGCTACCCCTCACCCCCACCCCCCAGAAACAAAAATGAACATTTTAGACATGAAATGGTGTATTCTGAGGCATATTTAGGACTCTTTAAAGTAGGTCTATAAGTAGGTCAACACTTAAGTTTGTGCTATTAACTAGTTTTAATTGTGTGGGGTTTAAAAGAGGGTGGGGGGTGGAGGGGGGGAAGAGGTTGTACATCCTCTCAGCCCTGGATCTGCACCTGATTGTCATATTGGTAACTTGTGAATTGATTCTTTACCTTGTACACATGATATGGTTTGGTTGTCTTCATCTTTTCAGGGCTACTTTGACACCCTCAGAACAGAGGTATATTACCACAACATTGCAATCACAAACGTGTGTCCTGGTCCAGTAGCCACCAGAATTATTGAAAATGCGGTGCAAAAGGACTTTCATCAGGTTGGGTGTTTTTTTTTATCTATTTATTATTATGTCTTGATATTGAACACTGTTTTACATAGAGAATCACTCCATTTTCACAGAGATTACCGAAAAACAAAAACTGTTAGCGACAAAGCCTTGTTGTTTCATTAAAGGAAACGCATTTATTCAAAATCAAATCTGTAAGAGGTAACACTGTATTTCTTTCTAAGACTATATACGATACAAAGTCTGAGTTGATGTAAGCTGAAAAGAATCTCATTATTGTCTTTAGCTTAACCCTGTGAATACCTATGGACTCTGACACCCTGTAACAAAGTGTGAAAGTGTGTGTTTCTAACCTGTGGCAAACCTGTGACATTCCAGAAAAGATATAAATATGTTTTTAATAAACATCCGGTGTTTATTTCCAAGGGTCAGTTCACACATTTTCACACAATGGGTTTCTGGCCACGGCTTGTCACAGATTCGTGTGTCAAATCTGTGTTTTGGGATTTCCACAAAATTTTCCCCATGAAAAACCTATGACAACCTGTGACAATGAATGAAAAGAGGCAAAACTGTGTCAGCTTGCCTCAAAATCACTCGTTCTCATTCAAAATCCCATGGGTTTTCTTTTTTGGTATATAGTGCAGGTTAGGCCGGATTCATAGACTCGATTTTAAACGTATAACAAAGGTAAGACAATAGAAAGGTCTTCAGTGTGCAATAACAGGTATTTACAAAACACACATACATGCATACGCACGCACGCACGCACGCACGCACGCACAAACAAGAGAAAACCTTGCTTTTGTATATTCACTCTTCAAAAAGGAATGAATAAAACAAAAAAAGGAATATTCACAATATTCACAATATTTACATATAAATTGATAGATCTAATTAAGTCAGTCCTGTAAAAGAGACAAGGTAAAAGATGTTAACCTGGGCTAGTTAGTTACACAAAACATAAAACCCAATTGCTAGCCATGTTTGTGAAAGCTATATTCTGACCCACATTTCTCGACAGGATCCATGTAAAAATTATGATGGCTTGGGGGAACGCACCTGGAAAGTGTTACAGACACCAGAGAGGTGTGTGGACCTCACTTTTGTTGCAATAGCCAACCAATTGTCTGAAGTTTGGATAGCCAAATCTCCAATGTTGATCCAGTTTTACATTTCTCAGTATGCACCAACAACCTTCAGAATGTAAGAAAATGCAACTTTTCTTCAATTTTTTTTTTTATATTAATTTAAATATTTATATCAGAATATGAAGTTGGTTGGGCAGTCGTTTTCATGGTATTTCCTTTCTGCAGGCATCCGCGTATACTGTATGATAAATTTAACGTAACTGTCTGTTTTTGGCTTAGTCAAGAATTTGACCAAACCCACCTAGTTTTGTTCAATATAAAGAAAAATAAAGAGAAATAAAACTAATTATGTCTCTGAAGATGTGTATCGAGAGAGGGTAAATGAGAGAGTAATAATTATTCATGAATTTGTCTGGTTTCTCAACATTTGTCCCCAAGACACCTCAGCATTCAAAGTGTAATTTTGGTGCTCTTTCCAGGGTTTTTATTTATTTTTATTCAAACAGACCATTTTCTTCTTAGCTGTTGAAACACATTATAACAGGTTTATACTTCTTTCTAAAAAGATAAGTTTACAGAAGTAGGTACTGTAGGCAAACTGTAGGCAAACACTAGAGGCAAACAATGTACTGTAGGCAAACAATAGAGGCAAACAATGTACTGTAGGCAAACAATAGAGTTTTTTTGATGGGTGGGGGGGGGCAAGCTGGAGGATGGGGGCATAGTTTTTAGTTTGACTAAACATCAGTGTTGTTCACCTGTATATCCTCCACACTTATGCTGCTTACTTTAAATGAGGAATAGCCAAGTGGACCCTCTTGGATCTGAGGGCCATCTGTTAAAAGTGATTTATAGGTTGTGAATCTGGGGAAGATGGGGAGGTGTGGGTGATGGGGGTATGGGGGTGGTGGGTAAGGCATATGTTACTGTACCATTAACATATCACACACTTGGTGTGGCTTGTAATGAATTAGCTTGTAATGAATAAACCAGACCTGCGTATATTGCTGGAATTGATATTTGCATGCACTTCAAGTTATATAGGTGAAAGTTTAATGGTGTAGATAGGTTTCAGTACCGTTAACATTATCTCATTCGAAGTTATAGAAATATTTGGGTGTTCAAAAATGGCGATTGTGTCGACGTAAAATTTTGTGTAAAGAGGTTAAGCCGGCTATGCAGGGAATTCCAGCGTTTTCTTTATCACATGCTAGATAATCATTGTATGAGGTGTACAAATTTGGGATGTACTAAGTGGAATATTTATATTCATTTTGCAGGTTATCTGCAAGACTAGGTTATCTCAGAGTCGAAGCATACAGAAAAGCTCAAGACGTAAGTACACCTCTCCGTTTCTGTCAATAGTCTTTCAAGAAACTTTCAAGAAACTGTTTAACTGAGAGCGCTGCGGTCAAGACAGTGGACTTGTGATCTAAGGATTGCAGGATAAAGTCCTGGCCAGGTCATAGCATTGTGTCCTTGGGCAAGGCACTTTATCTCCATTGCCTCTCTCTTAACCCAGGTGTATAAATGGGGACCTGTGATAATAAATGGTTTAGTTGGGCACTGTTTAGCTGCTGCCATGTAGAGGGATTGTCTCTATGTTCGACAGGTTATCGTTGACCGGGGTAATATTGTGATGAGCCTTGAGCACCCTTATCGGTGGATATGTCTGCGGTTTATAAATATTCAACATTATTAACTACACATGAAGGGATATTGCTAGCTTTGTTATGAAAATTCAAACGTGTTCTTTGACATCCTCCTAAGTGTTAGCATACAAGCTTTGTAAATTAATTAAAATTAATTCAGCACGCTGCTACGATTGTCAATAGTCATAATATTACAGAGACCTGACGATGTCTTGGCCATTTGAGTGGGGGTCGTCTACAGCTGTTTGATCAAAAAACAACTTGGCAGATGAAACTCTTATCACTCTAGCCTATACCTCTCTTTCCATCTTCCTAACAAATCAAAATCTCTGAGCAGAGTGGTGATGATACTGTGTAGCAGTGAACAGGGGGCCAAACCACCCATTTCGGAACTTTGGGGCCAAGGTGGGGGGGGGGGTTTAGATGTTATCCCATGTAGGGGAGGGGTGTGCCCTACCTGTTGAGAACCTTTGGTAAAATGGAGGGTGCTTAGAGATGCAAGTAGGTCCCCTCCCTCCCTGCTGCTTTCTGGGTTGTATCGTATAAACTATGGCACGACCCCTGGTTACACGACATTACACTGGCATCCCCAGTCAAGAAGTGGCTTCATATAGGGATTGCCATTAAATACAGGGCTGAATAGCTCAGTTGTTAGAGCGCTCGACTTGTAACCTCTGAGCCTGTCACTAGTTCAAATATCACTTCTACCGTACCAATACCTTTTCTTTGCTCTTGTTGATTGCCTCAAATTTTCCGGTCAATGTTCCGTCGTACATTTACGTATATTCGCGTTATTTTGTTTGTCTTCCCATCACAGGCAATGAAGCAATGAGTTTCAGCTGTGATATTCTTTGTAAATCTCACCGTTGGACGGAAGGCTTTAATCCACGAGTGGACATTTATGGAAAACCGAGTCTGCCGATACGTTTGTGATGGTCTCTTTCCGGTATACATCTCTGCTATGCGGTTTCAGTGACGGGAAAAAAGTAGTATTTAATTAGAATAAACTCAACGACGTGGTCTTCTCAACTCTAGTGTTTCAATCATGATCTGGGCTTTCATCCTTTTTTTTCCATTTTTAAAAATATATATATAAGGTACGTTTTTCACGTTATACCGATCTCTTCAAATGGAAACTTTATCAGAGAGAGTAATCTTCAGGCAGTAACACTTATATAGTGTCTTCACTGAAAGTGAGAAGAAATTAATAGATTCTGACACTAACATCGCAAGTCACATATTGGATTACATTGCCAAAGAAGTGTTAAATAATTTAGTTTTGTACTAATATTGTTATCATATCAGGTTAAATATGGATAGGTAAACTGTATGTAGTATATGAATGGGCCTATTACTTCTAATTGCAAAAAAAACTGCTTTAATATCTACTATCTACTTTTACAATTTATAGATATCAGGGATTAAACTATTATGAATTAATGGATGACTTTTGGCTGAATTTTAGTTCTTCATATTTCAAGGAAAAGTGAAACATTTGACCGCTAGCAATGTTTCTCTAGCTATTCCAGTTTTCCAGACATTCACTTTTTAAAATATGCTAAATCTCAAGAATGCTCCTTTAATGTCAAGACTGAAAATGTGACGATGTCAGCTCCGCATGCAGTGCAGGTGTTAATGTGAATCCATTTTGTTTTATTAATTCTGGTAAATCAGATTAAAAAAGATATATATTTTTTTCATCTTCATATAAACAACCTTGGAGCATCCTTGGATGATATTTCAACATCAATCGTCATTGACAAATTTCAACGTATCATATATACATCGTTCGACACCCTAAAAGAATCTTGTGTTTCATCTAAGGAAACGACCTATTGGTCTGTATATTAGACTACAAAGTCCAGTCACTTTGACTGATGGTCTGTATATTAGACTACATAGTCCAGTCACTTTGACTAATGGTCTGTATATTAGACTACATAGTCCAGTCACTTTGACTAATGGTCTGTATATTAGACTACATAGTCCAGTCACTTTGACAAATGGTCTGTATATTAGACTACATAGTCCAGTCACTTTGACTAATGGTCTGTATATTAGACTACATAGTCCAGTCACTTTAACTGATGCACGTCAGCTGTTTAATGGATCATATTGTGTTTCGAAATTGTTTATAGAAATATAGCATGTGCTGTGAAAGAAGTGGTCTTTTTACAGTCTACAACATATCAAGATTAATTTTTGTGCCTTGAAATTCATCTTTTAAAGTTTAGCATAAACGATACAAAGAAGGACAGTATTTTGATTAATAACATGATCTGAATATATTTAAAAAACTCAAGAGGCTTTCTGAAATTGTTCAAACTGAATTGATCCGTCCCAAAATGTGATCACAAAATGTTGTTAGACAAATGATATTCAAAAAAGTTGTCATTTAGGAGATTAAAATTTGAAAGACAAAATGAGAAAGAAATGATTGTGCCTTGATTTTTAAAAGCCACAACAACAACAACAACAACAACAACAAACAACAACAAACAACAACAAGATATTCATTCCTTTAGTAAACTGTTTTATACGATATACAGCCATTTCCTACACATTAATACCTCTTCTACAATGTGTCACAGCCAACAGTAAACGTGGAAAATTCCATTTTGTAAACATATATGTCGTTGTAAGGATAAACTTATTGTTAATATACTTAAACACAAATGGAGGAAAAAAGCCTGTTGATGTATAGATTGATATTTTTTTTTATTTGTTGATATGATGGATTTATTAATTAATACAAAGGGGGATTTTCAAACATTTCTATCCGCAGTTTGCTAATTTACTACCGACCTGATAATATTTGACATTTTATACATAAACCTGGTTTATGTTTTATATAAACAAAAGGGGGTGGGAAGGGGGGAATTTAGAAAGAATAATTTTGTTTTAATATGTGAATTTCATACTGAGAATTATGGACTTTTTTTTAAAAGCACATTGGGCCTTTTACATGCCAAATCTTTCAAATAGAAATTAGGTAGAATGTATCAATTTTGTGGTACATTTTTCACAAGCACTTTTTATTTCATAAGTATCATCACATGTAAACTTAATTCATATAACTATTTTGAGTGAAACTTGTCTACCTATAATGAATGGATATAGCCTGGTAGAAGAGTACAGCATATATTTTGTCATTTGAAATTGGATTTTGGATATTGGGCTATAAATCGGTCCCATTTATTGGTCTCTGACATCACAGCAAACAACACATTATATGCAAGGTGGAAACATCTCCGCATCATTGTCCGAATAGGCCTTGAAACAAGTGGAAGACTTGCAAGATCAGGGTGGGTCACCTTGAAAAAGATTACTGCCATAGAAGTAAAACTTGTAGAACACAGCCAAATGATCACTAAAGGGGCGGGCCGGTTGGAATTGCTGTATCATGGAATATTATGTAGTACTTGGCAGTTTCCACCTGTTATATTGTGTCCAAGTGAATGGCATCCATTGGTAACTTTTCAAGGTTTTCTTCCAAATTCCTTTATGGTGACACATGTATCATAACTTCTTCTAATTGTTTGTGTTTCTGCTAATTTTGTCGATTTGAGTCTTTGCAAAGTCGATCAGCAACCTATGAAATGTGTAGAGCTGTTTTTATAGGCATTCAATATTGATTGTTGGTTTAAGTTTTATGTTTGTTAATTATGGAATCTGCAATTTTGTATTTATTTTTCTTGCTTCGTCATTCCTTGTTAGGTTGTAGCACAATTGAAATTCCGTCTGCTACGATTCATCGTTAAACCTCAATATTGAAAAAAAAAATTATTCTAAATTTTGCCTTAGCACAAATATGATGTGAAGTAATTCTGCTCTGACTATTCTGGAAATTTACCGTAGTATGAAATGTATTCAACTAATTAAGGGTGGTTTCTTCAGTTGAGGAATTTGGTAGGAATGTTATTGTCATAGCATGGGTGGAAACCAAAGGGTTAAATGTAGACTTTAGATGCACAGGGAAGTTCAGATTGCATAATTAGATAATAAACCAAAAATTATTCTTGAAATTAGAATTAATGTGAATATTTGCAGTATGCTTTAACACTGAAACAACGAATCATAGAGAAAAATTATAGTAAAAAATAATAATAATAATAATAATTATAATAAATACAAAATAGTATTATTCATTCCAAAGGCTCATATTATTGTCAGGGTAAACTTTGCATCTTATGCAATTTATTTCCAAATTCCCTTTGTTTTTTTCTTTTTCTAATTTTTTTTCCCATCAGTAGCTTGCACATGTGAGGGATATGAAGCTTTCTTTAAATTTTAATTTCTACTGCAGCTCAAATATGATAAATTATTTGCAAGATTAATGTTCCCTAATCAAATAATTTTCAAAAATACATTTTTGACATCGATGAGATGCTTCCTATCTATCTTTCTTAATCTTTCATTTTTTTTTCGAATGATAATTTTGCTTCTATGTATATTTGCATCATTTAAAGAAGTATGGAACCCATGTTTAAGATGTGTCCATTCTCATCACATATTTTTGACAGTGTACTTTGTATATGGGTTTTAAATATTAAGCTCAAGTGATTTGACTTTTTCAATATCGTTTTATTTTAATAGATTTGTTTTAAATTTGAAGATGCCAAAATGTTATATTTATTTAATCCTCCTACATTGATTAGTTGGGATCTTCAAAGAATAATGGCCCTGATTGTGGTTTTCTATAGTAAAAAATGTTGAGAGATAAATTGATTGAAACATATATCTTGCATAATATAATGTAAAACCAGGGGTCAATAGAGGTCCCCCCCCCTCTCCAATGCCCTCTTCCCAAATCCATTGAAACAAATAAGCATTGCTTTAAGGACTTCATATAATGTGCCCAATGCCAAATATAATTGTTATTCCCCCTGCCTGTTCCTCCCCTCCCCATTCCATTCATTTAATTTACTATTTTGCTTTCTTTTCATGTGGACAGTATCAAAGGAGTGTGAGTTGGTGGTACATTGAAATATTTCAAATTGGTTATGATATGGTTAAATGTGTCAAGTTGCTATGGTGGTTAAGAGTGCTTTAGTAAGTATTCTGATCTTCAGTTTTGTCTGTGACATTTAGGTCAATTTTTGTCTATCACTCTATCACTATATCACTCTATCCGTCAACAATTGGTAAAACCGCTCCCACTCGCACAGTGTTTGATGGAATTTCATGAAACTTGGACACAAGGACCATTGGGTATAGGGCCATCAGAGATGGTCC
>KN885293.1:105398-124904 GCA_000934455.1 Apostichopus parvimensis
CCCCCCCCCCCCGCTACCCCACTGTCATTTAACCTACTACTAGTTGTATGGTAATTTTAGCAGGTATTGTTCACCATTCAAATTGTTGTTACTATGTCAGGCTATTGCCTGTTACTGTCATAGCCTTTAAACTGGAGGAGTCATACAGACCCCAGAATATGCTAGAAAGTCACTTTCACTGCCACATCAAAAGCAATATTCCTTTAACTGTCAAATTAAGCTCTTTCTTTGTCTGGAAAAATTTGGAGATGCAGAAATGACACGAGTGCATCTGAGAGAACTTGATGCATACTGAAATTTGGTGGGAAATGCCTATAACAAAATCATCTGCACACTATTGTTAGTGCCACGAAAGTGAATTTTTACGTCCTCCATGAACTGTCGACATCTCTCCCTTCCCATTTTGCTAAGAATACTGCAAGGTGGCGCCCAGAGTTTTCCTTATGCACCGTTCAAAATGTTGTTAATTGTGTTAGTCCACTCTCTTCAAAGAATTGATGCTTCTTTTTCCGGGAGTCAAAGTTCTTTGGTGCGAAGAATGAGAGTAGTGATGCGCTGCCCTTAGCAACCTCTTCTTCATCATCATCCTCCCTGCAAAGACAAGATAAAGTCATTTTAAAACCAATCAACTACGCACTTTCATTTCATTTGTATCTAATTTCATGCCATCAACTACAGTTTTTTTCTTCAAACTGCCGCTGCTCAGAAGTTCAGAACTATAATAAGGAAGGTATCGAGTACATTATTATTTACAAAGACAAAAATACAAGTTTGAAGCATTTTTGTCAAGAGTATTATTATCTGAGGAAGTGGGAAGGGGGAGGGTAGGTGATTGGACAAAATCATAAAAAATTACTTAAAATTCATACTCAAATACATTAACAACTGTAAATAAATCAACCATGGGAAACTGAACTCAAATCAATTTGTATTTAGAACTCTATTTCCTATCTCTCTTCTGTTCGTTTTGTCTCTGAATGTCTGCAAGACTGCTGATTAAAACTGAATGGGTGCTGGATGAAAGTCAACAATCCTTAGCTCTACTATAAGGGCAAACAGATGTACTGTTGGCTGAAAATAACTTATTTTAATAAAGAACTGAGATGATTATTGCCCATTTTAATAAAAACAACAGATGATTGCCCCAAAGAATGCTAGAAAGAATAGGCAAGGTCACCTATGTTAAAGCAACCACAATCTACTACAAACATCCACACAAAATAAAAAACATTTTAAATGTCTTACAAGGTCTCCTAAAATTTCTATTGGGCAAACTTTTCAGGGTTGAAACTTTCAGGAAAGCACTACAGTTAATGCCCAGCAAATTTTTACTAGATAAAAAGTTGGACATACACACTATTAAACTTCAAAATCACCACTGGTTTGACCATGCATTTTAACAATAACTTTGCCCACTAGGAACAAAAACTTAAGGACAATATGTTTAAATGCTTGCTGCAAAGTTAGTATGCTAATATTCTGGAACAATACTGATGTCGGAAAATGTTTCTGCTTCTACAAGCTGTCCAGGGGCGTAGCCAGTATGTAGCACTGTAGGCCCGGGCCTACAGGGCGTAGCCAGTATGTAGCACTGTAGGCCCGGGCCTACAGGGCGTAGCCAGTATGTAGCACTGTAGGCCCGCGCCTACAATTTTTTTGGCCAAGTTATCTTTTTTTTAAAAACACCCATAATTCAAATCCATAAGCTTGCTGGACGAGTTTAAGAGTCTAGACAGGAAAAACTATTGAAATGAACGTAGCAAGAATGTGGCTAAATTAGGTGACCTATTCTTCTGTCATCTAGGCTGTCATTTCTATCGCGTGCCGTTTCATTCAACACTCTACCCGCCGAAAAAGACTAAGATCCGATCTTGTCAGTTTTTTAACATCTAGTTAAGACTAACCATGATTAACCATGCCAATAGCTTCGGCAACTGCTTTCAGCGCAATGCGCAGAATAAAAAACTACATGCGTTCTACAATGAATGAAGAGAGACTCAGCGGTTTCGCACTCATGCAAATCCACTAGTGGCGTAGCCAAGGGGATGGGGGGGGCATGGGTGCGACAGCCCCCATGAAAACTTGTCGCCCCCCAGTCGACCTCCCACTGGGATTTTGGGTGTCGAAAAAAAGTACATGTGCGAAAAATATATCATTGGTCTGAATGTTCTCGAATCTCCATGATGACCACTCATGAACGACCCTTCGACCGCAGTCGCACATGCAGTCGCGGCGGATAGCTTCCTTCGCCTATAGTATGTCCGGGGACATTTTGTGGCATCGTTCCTATAAGCCTATATCTGAGGCCCTGGGGTCATTCCTTGACCGACTTGGTGCAATATAATGTGCCCATTGCGAAGTAAATTTATTCACAGATTGCTATAGTCATGGGTTTGAACAAATGAGGGGCAAAATGGGGCTGGGGTTTCCAGTTCGCCGCATCATTTGTCAACTTGCACTGGGTTCTAATGTTGATGTCACTTGGAATCGCTAATAACAGAAATAATCCACCAAAAATTAAGGCCGCATGAACTTTATTGCAGATTTCCTGAGTGACGAATTTGTAATTTTCTTCCGAAATCACGCAACTAGATGGCTGCTATCCAGCCTGGCAAGTGCCATCTCCAGCGATCTGGCAGGTATTGAAATCTGAAATTTTCTTGGTACGCTGCGCGCCAACCGATGGTGGCGCTCCTCTTAGATAGTACTTACGGCCGTAATACTCGAATCAATTAAAGCCCCCCCCCCCACGTTTCAAATCGGATTGACGCCCCTGCTTACAAGGCTTGGGAAGTGTCATTTCCGATGATCTAGGAGGCCTTTTAGCTAAAAAATTTAGGTACGCTGCGCGCCAACTCATGGTAGCGCTTCGCTTAGATAGTAACAAGACGCCCTCCCAGGAAATGGTCGAGCCCCCCCCAGCGCCCCTCCCCCACTGAAAAAATCTGGCTACGCCACTGACATCCACAGAGACTTTGCAATTGACGTTGATGCTGTGCTGAAGAAATTTGCATCAGATGGCAATCGTCGGATAACTCTCGCCTTCTCTTATTAGGCTACAGTTGTATCAAAGACAATTACTGGCTATAGTTGTATCAAAGACAATTCTGGCCTATCTTTGTATCTACAAGTATCAGAAGTTGAAAAGTAAGACTACTCTGTACATGTACCTTGCTAATTTTAAATACATTATGTAGTATTGCATTACGTACTATTTGAACTCGTTTGTTTTGGGGTTTAAAAGTGATATTGAATGAGGTGTCTCAAGTTAGCATGAGGCCAGGGAACCAGAATGAACACTCGGGAAGGGCTGTTTCCGGCCATCTGGGGGGTTTGTAAAACAACAAATTTTCTTGTACGCTCCGCGTCAACCGATGGTGGCGCTCCGCTCAGATAGTCGTGCCTACAACTTTAAAAATCCTGGCTACGCCCCTGCTGTCCTTGGTCGACATGAATCAAAAAAGGCTAAAACTAGAATGGTTTCTCACCACTCTACTATCGCAGCTTTCTTCTCAAGGATGTTGCTAGCGGTGCTCCAGCTGAAGCGAATGAAACGAGGAAATCCAAAAATTGGATCCACATTTTCTGACAACCACCTCTTGGTTGCTGGATCTGAAATGAGAAAGAGCACCAAAGTTTCAACAAAAGTTCAGATGAAACATCATTTTCCAAATCTTGGGATTTCCATGAGATGTTGGTATCTGCATGTCAGGAAATTGATTGGATCATACATTCTATGTTACAATTAATTAACATCAGTCAGTCGATGGCTGCAAAGTGCATTAGGTTTTTGAGGATTAATTGAAGTGAAATTGTTTTCCCTTCATTGATATTGGAAACTCATCAAATAGCAATAAACAGTTGCTCCTATTAACTATCACCCAGCCTAAATATTTAAACTCATCATGTTTAGAACATTACATTACCAGATGGATAGCCGCTTCCATAGTTATCTGTGGCAGATACAGTGCCTTCCTTGAATTTCCAGGACTGGATGACTCTGTCACGTACTACCTGCAGAAAAATAATGAAATGAAATGGTTTGTTCATCTTTGTTTGGCAAGTCATTTGCTAAGCAGTTAAAAATGAGTGAATGATAATGGTTTCTACCATCCACCAATCCTATTCTAGTTATATGACTAGGGCAAGGGGGGGGGGAGTGGGAAGTGGGGGAGTGGGAAAAGGGGTGGGAGGGGGAACAGGTTTCATTTTCCAGATAGTCTTCTTCTAAAAAAAGGTCCAAATCCAAACTCCGAAGTTGATAAATTTGCAGATAATTTTGGTAAGCCGGCATTTGTAAACAAGCTAGGTTGATCAGAATCCCCACCCAATTGTTGCAGCATACAGGGCCAGATTTGTCTAATTTCCTCTCCCCAATTCCCAAAGTTAAATTCAGCTTTAGAATATTTCAAATTTCAAATAAAACAACTTAGAAAATGTTAACTCAGGGAGTCAGGGAAGTTGTTTGAAGCTTTACAGATAGCGCATGAAATGTAGTAACTCATCAAATCTCAACAAAAACTAAAGAGAGCTCTTTGAATTGAGCCATGTTTCCCTTCTACTATTCACCTTATTCTGGTTGCAATTATGACTGCCTTATTAAGGGGGGGGGGGGGAGTTGAGTGAAAGAAACTTGAAATTTGACCTTTGGTCTACAGGCCTACATGTATGGAAACTTGTACTTAGTTTATAAAACAATAAACATTTGGGCTGACACTAATAAAACTTGATTTAGTTTCTATCCACTATTTATATAGTACACCGACTCACCTTTGCGCAAATACTGGCAGCGCTAACAATTGGAAATTTAGAATCAGCTTTTGGGGTGACTGTTATGTCAAGAGTAGGAAAAAGTGCTTGAAGTTTGGCCTGGTACTTCGAAGCATCTCCAACAGTATCCACATAAACCTGCAACAAACAGGAAAACAATTCTAAACAAGTAAATCAAAATTTTAGAAGTCAACTTGCACAAGAAAACTAGCTGTGAAATACAGGATACAGGGCATAAGAACAACAATAAAGACATCGGTGAAAATGTCTCTCATGCATTGGTGACTTAAATGAGAAGTTTTTCACCAAACACGATCAGCTCTCATGTACAGTAGTGTTTAACAGAAAGTAAGGTGTATATGCAATCACTTTCCATTGAATGAAAAATCCAGAACAAACTAAATTTGCTTTTATGACTGCAATATCATTCATTCCTGGCTTTTTTTAATTTTTACTTTTCTCGAATACAGTATTCCATTCAATATGGAAGAAGTGTGTTCTTGTTAAATTGAAACTGCATTGAAGCTCTAAACAATCAACAGCATTGTCATTTAGAATAAAAACCAGCCAGTTGCAGTAAAATTTTCAACAGATCATACACTAAATGACATCGTTAAGAGCACCACTATAGTTTAAGGTTCATAAGGTGTTCACTTAGGATGGTGAGAAGGGTTAGCTAGATCACATTGTGCAAAAGGCAGGTGACATTAGTCACGTCACATGAACAGTATTATTGCAAAAGAATTCAATACATAATAATGTGCAAAATCTAGTAATCATAACAGTTAAGAGAATAGTTTAGATGTTTCTCATATATATCGTATAAAGCAACAAAATACCAAACACCACTACACCAAAGTAATTAAAGTATATAATTATCTTAATATAAAACAATTTGAAAGAAAATGACAATTTGAAAACTACCTGTAGCTTTCTGACCGATTCTTTTAATTTAAACTTCTCTACGCTTGACCTGTCTGGGTAAACGGTATTGTACAAGTATAAAAAATTACCTCTTTAATTTTAGCTCCACTATCAATAGCCAGCCTTAGGAGGCTAATTGCTGAGTCCATAGATACTTGGTTCAAGCTGTACTTGGTTCGCCCTAACATGCAGCTTGATATGTAACTTGGCGTTAAAATCTGCACGTTGTACCCGATAAAATCACTGGCGTCCTGTATACTCTTCAACAGTGCTTCTCGTTGTTCTTCGGTGAGTGTTTTGGAATCTAAGAATAAAAGTGGAAGTGTAGAATGAAAATAGGTGGACCCTATTACTAAACTATTTAAACAGAAAGAAAAAGGGGACAGAACATCTTGTAAGAGGATTTCACTACCATGAGTCATGTCTCGTCATGTCTTGCAGTATGGCTATATATAGGTAATTAATTGTTAATTCAGTAATGTAAGCAACAGTCACACAGTAAATGACTTGATTGATTATATACCCAAAGACATCATAACTTGGTGCAAGAGAGCTGCCATGTCTCATTGGACCACAATTCATGTTTCGACAGCTCTTGGGTTCCGACAACAAAGTCCCACTTTCAGACACATAATAAAGACATGACGGCAATCTGGCAACACAACTTAAGTTTTGTCAGTATTTTCAGAGCATTGCTATTCAATGGGTCAACCAGTTTCAAAGTTGGAGGGGACAAATGAAAAAATTTAGTGCATTGTGTTTGGTTGAAATGGTGAAGGCATTGGGGGGGGGGGGGGGAGGGGTTGCCTGGCTGCATGTAAAAAAAATCTCCTGATAGGTATATTCGTATACTATTGTATACTATAATACATCATAAGCTCTACTTACCAGCAAACCCCATTGCTTTCAATTCATCATTTTTTGAGAGAGGACAGTAGCTCACACCATACACCATTGGACCTATCAAAGGAAAGAAATTAAAACAATAAATGTGCAGACGTATCAATTTCTTACTTCCTGCAAAGTAAGTGCAAACAGTTCCTAATGTTTGGTCCTTTCAATTCAATACAAATTTATTTTTATCACATCACATGTTTGTAAATTGAATACAGGGTGCTTGGTAAATGCTAAGTTACAGTAAGCTTTACACATCATGGACACCATTGAAAACAGAAGTTGTTTGTCAATGCTAGTGGCCATGAAGGGCAACAAAGAGATATATAGAGAACACAGTAAAACAAACATGGAAAAATGTGAAAACTACATCAACTATAGTGTCTAACTATTTATAAAATGCAGGGTATGTCAAATTATTTTGGAATATGCTGCTAGGGAGAAGGGAGATATAAATACCAGATATATCATACTACAGAAATATCAACATGTCGTTTTGAAATAATTTATCATGTATCTTTCTATAATGTATTTCTGAAAGAGGTTGTTGTTACATTTTTTTTATGCACACCAAGTTGTAGAAAGGTCTAAAATTTCACATTCTGGATAAGATTGTTTGTTGAGAAAATGACAGTATCTCAATGTTGAGTACAAAAGACTGTATTCAAAGAAATTAGTTTTTGATTGACAAAGAGGAAATAGTGTTCACAATACTTATTCACTTCAATTGAGCCTTTGGATAAATATGAAATCTTACTTCACGTATTTACAAAGCAACCATTGTATGCCAAATTCATTTTCTTAATTGTGGCATGCCTTTCATTATAGGCATGGCAAAATAAATATGATTCTTACTATATGTATGTAAAGCAACAATATGTGAGAGACACTTTATCCTGACTACAAGCTTTTCTTCCTCGGTGAGCCATGGACTCTTCTTTTGCATGCTTTAATGTATTTTATATTTTGGGTGATACCAACAAGTACAGTATTAGGCTACGATTCTAAGTTTAGTGTATAACTTAGATCTTATGTTGCTAGAATCAGAACCACTTGCAGAATTGTAATACTGTGCTACCATATGTGGTAAGGCCATTGCTATCACATGGATCATGGAATGATATCATAATTGGAGAAGGAAATTTGCCTTAGGATGCCATTTTGGCTGCATATTTAATATATTTTTTTCTCACAATGGTTTTAAACATGAAAAGGCCCATTCAATCCATAATATCATCATACCAAAACAGGTCTTGGCCTTCACTGGATTCATCTAATTATGAATCACATGTTTGACAGTAGTCTATATACGTAATAAGAGACATACAACCTACAGTGGCAGGAGTGATAGTGTGTTCCCTCATTGCAATTAATGTCTGCTACTGATAATTTCCAGAAATCAGAAACAGAATCAGACTATCATGATAATAGCCTAGTGTGAAGGGGTTTAAAAGATTGCAAATGGCTTTCATTTATCAATATCATGTATTTATAACATTGCTGGTTCTTAATTATCAAGTTATTGGACAATAACCAGATAGGCCTAGACCCTTAGACTATAGTAAGAGTACTGCTGTAGCATTTAAAACTTAGTAATGAAGTCCTTTGTACCTAATACTGGTCCTCTACCGGCTTCATCAATACCTAAACAGCAATCCTCCTCTTCACATATTTTTGGTACTTGTGATTGAATAGTGAAATTCTTATTATTGTCCGTCTCAAACTTGCTCAAATCCACTTCTGCTGTTCCAACTTCTCCATCTGTAACATCTTGCACTGAGATTTCTTCCTGCATTTCTTCTTGGTCGGCCATATTTAGGGAAGGTGTTACAACTGCAACTTTTAGTAATACAGAGTACTGAGTTAGTGTAGATTTAGCAAAGTGCTATATTAATAGTCGTTCCAGGCCTAACGAGTAACGTAAGGCTAAAAAGAGGTAGGCCTAGGCTAGGCCTGGTTGTTACAAATACAATGTTTGTCGTGGGACTTGGGAGGTGTAACGGCTGAGGTTAAAATTCAAACTTTGGTAATACTATTTGAACCGTGTAGTTGTAGTCATGTACTTGATGTCAGAAAAATGTTACTTATCCCATAGAATTAGAACAGAAGCTGACGGTTGTATGGAAATTTGCAGTCCTACAAGTACAACAATATCTCGCATTGTACTGCACTGTGTTGCTGTTTTTCTGATTTCCCGCGATTCATATTTCACAACTTCCGTTATTATTCTACCGTAGCTGCCACAGGTATGCAGTAAAATGAACAATTAATTATTAAATGTTTGATTTTAGCATTTTATGCATTATTGTACTTCCTGATAATGATCGCAAATCAAAACATTGCATGTTGTGACCTTTTCGACAAAGTAGAGTGAATACTGATGCTTGCATGTTAGATAATGTTTATTTTGTAACGATCATAATTGACTACCGTTGAAATTGTTGAAATAATAGTGTGTGTACGTGTGTTCATATAGGGATTGATCGAGGGACGAACGTGTAAATACTATCCACTGCCAAACTACACCGTTAAATCTACGTGCAGTAACTAACTGCAGTGTAACATTTAAAGAGAAGATTTAAAGTCAACAGAAGCAAAATGTCCGAAAATTCAGAGGCAAAGAAGGCCAAACTTGGATCATCGCGGTTTTCAGAGGTGGAACAAGCCCCACCAGTTGCCGTCTTTGCTCTGACTGCCGCCTACAAAGCTGACACTCATCCACAGAAGGCTAATCTTGGTGTTGGAGGTAGACCTATGCCTGCTTGAGCCCATGTCAATCAGTGGTATAGATTAGCAGTTGAAGTACATATGTAGGAAATTTAGCTCTAGGCCTATGTATCCAATCAAATCAGTCATATAGCGCCAGGCCAAATTCAATATCAGGGAATAATTTAGTGTTCAAATTTTGTGCAACAGTTTTGAAGGCTCTTAACTTTGTCTCATGTAATAACTAAATATAGGCCTAGTATTACTTATACAGTTATAGTTACTGTTACTGTAGACTAGTTAGTGTATAACAATTGCTATATATTGCTTTGTACTTATAATGGCAATGTGACTATTTTGTGTAGCATTTTGAGATGTGATACTGGATAAATTATGCATTAAAGTGAAAATGGCATCATTGAGGCTCAGTACCTCTGCCCTAGATTGGGTTACAACATGTCCCGAATTGCCGAAGAAATATATGTCCAGAAGCATGATATTATCATTTTCAATGTTGACATGAACATGATAGCCTAGTATTTAATCGTAGCACAACAAATATCAAAGATATTGTCTTAAATGCATAAACCATTAAAATATAAACTTAAGCCATGTTTATTTCATTATTTGTGAAAAGGAAATTTGAATTGGAGATGATATTCAAGTGCTTATAAAAATGCAAAGTATGTTAACAGTTTGCATACTGTTTCTCCGTGCCAAGTCCCCCAAGAATATAGATAGCACACTCTGTCATGAGAGGAATAATTAACTGTTTAACATAATGTTTGAAACTGCCTTGTTTGGGTGTAGGGATGGAATCCCATTCAAACTATGTTCAAGATGTTTTGTCTGACAATCTTAGTATGCATATTTACTTTATTACATTCTCTTCTGCAGAGAATCAAAACCTATCTTCTTATCTGTCTCTTGAAACCTCCATCTTGTCCCACTTTTGTCTGATTTTTAAAAGTGAACCTAACCCAATTAAGTTAATATAATTTGCAATGATGTATGTACAGTTCTACAGGGGAACACCAAACTTTAGAACAAAACATTTAAACCATAATGGTAATTACAAAAGATTTTATATTCCCACACACTTTCAAGTCAGATAAAGGTCTAAGCCATTGTAACAGTGATTAAAATTGTTAGTAATGGATACAGTAAGTCAGTCATTTGCCAAATGTCTTGTTTGTTATATCCCTCACCAATATATACCAACAACCTCTGAGGAAAGAGTTATAGTGTTCACACATTGCAAATAATTAAAACAGATCTTGTAAGGTTGTTATGTGAGTGCAAATGTGGAAAGTTTTCTCTGTTCCTGACCGCAGCGTACCGAACCGATGAAGGCCAGCCGTGGGTTCTGCCGGTGGTGCGTGAAGTGGAATCTCAAATGGCCGCAGACCACTCACTAAATCATGAATATTTACCAATCGCAGGGTTACCAGAGTTTACTTCTGCGGCTACCAAACTTGTTCTGGGAGATGACAGCCCTGCTCTTCTAGAGCATCGAGTGAGTCAAACCAAACTAGCCAGTTCATCTAGATTTTATTTACAAAATATTTTAAATCATTAATTGGTGCCCATACACATTAATGTTAAACATGTAGGCAATTTGCCAAGTTAGTTTATTGTGTGCAAATGGTGGAGTCCCTTTGGGGGAAAGGGAATTTAATGCCAAAAGTCAAGCAAACATGAAGTTAAAAATTAATTCGTTCTGCTTTTTCCTTTGTCACTACAAAAAAAAAAATAGAAAATATTGAAACTTTGATTTTCTATGTATTGTAGGGGTGTTTACATTCACAAGCTTTGTATAGCCTTTGTGGGTGCCCCCAAAGCTTGTTCACTTTGTTTATTGTATTCGATTATATTTTTGTTACATCTAAATAAGTTTAAATAAATGTTCCGAAATAAAAAAATCACAGAAAACTCCTCTAAACAACACTAAAAAGTACAGTAGCATTTTGGAATAAGGTTGAGAGAATCTGGTTCCTGATAAGGTTTTGACCCAGATACCTATTGAATGTTTGTGATAAGGACAATCTCACTGGCTACACTACCAAGCCTCCAGCCTTGATTATATACGATATGCCAACTGAATTAAGAAAGTACCAGTTACAGTAAACTAGGGCCCAGGAACTGATACCTATTCTGATATCTTTATATCACGCTGGTTAGAAACCAGCATCTTTAATACGCTGCCAATCAAGCATTTTAATTTCCCTTATCACTCATTGTGTACAGTCAAGGGTTGAAATAAGGATTTGTGGACCAGGAGCCACTTTCTAAAAAAGTGGCTCCTGGTTCCCGGCAATTTCAGTAGGACCAGGAGCTATTTTCTCACTACCAGGAGCTAAAAAGGAGAAACAAAATTCAAGTACGGCATGTACGTATACGTATCAGTACAGGTGTTGTGCGATATATAAACCATGTGCACCAGTGCTATTGCATGTGCATGCACTCGATCGATCAGTGATTTATCAAATCGCTAGCAGTTACTATACAGCACTAGCATGCAATGTAGTTTCAGGCTTCTGTGCAGCGCATGATAAGGCTAATATTTACAGGAGTATGCGGGCGCTTATTTGCCGACAAAGTAGCGCCCGTGCGTATTGTACTTTCATATCCAGGGGCGCTATTTTAGTGCTTGCGGGCGCGAATAGCGCCTGGGCGCCCGCTTATTTCAACCCTTGTGTACAGTCATTGTCAGTAGCTGATGGAGTCTTAGGAGATAGTACAATTGGAGGTATATATGTTGCTTTGGGAACCTACCACAGGAAAAAAAACACATATTAAGGGCATAAAAGGTTTATCAGTGAAAGCACTTCTCAGGAAACTGTTGCCATTTTACCCATTTCCCTTGGAAACATCAATTGCTAAAGGCAATCTCTAGCTTGGATAATGAATGCAAGTCATGTGGTCTGTCTCACTGCTGCAGGCCAATGTGCAGACACGATAAATTGATCAAGGCTCTATGTCATATTATCTACTGTGTTGGTTTTTTAATTGCATATTGAATTCAATATAAGGAATAAGTGGATCCTGGAATAATAATAATAATAATACTTATTTATATAGCGCATTATACCGGCGGTCTCAATGCGCTTATAAGGGCAGTGTTGTAGTGATTTAATCGATTTAACTGAATAATTTAATTTAATTTAAAGGGTATTTATTTCAAAAGAAAATGGTTACATACCGAAATATGTATCAATGTATGTTTGCTTGACAATAAAACGATCTGTCTGTTGCTGGAAATCTCCACTTTGAAAAGATCATATAAGGTTGGAAATAATTCTAGTCTAATTAACCTGAGGTTTTACATGTCCAATCTTATATCAATCATTTTCAAATGATTTATACAGTCCTGAGTCCGCACAAACAGCAAAAATTAGTTTAAAAAGTTGGTTCGACTAATCTTCTTCCGACTGGATTGTCTGAACAGTTTTCTGACCGATAGAATCTTGAAAGCGAGGACAGAACTTATGAATGATTTACACAAAAAAAAAATACACAATACAGAGCATTGTGTGCTATGTATTCTAGAGAAGAAAACTGTTAGCAAACTACTCATCTACTGCAAGAGACCTGTGTAAGTAAATATGTAACAGCTAGAGGGCCTGACGTTTCGATCCTAGCAGGAGCTTGCGTAGAGGCTAACAGTTAGCCTCTGAAGAAGATTCCACTAGGATAAAAATGCCAGGATCTCTAACTTTACATAAAAGCAGCATTGATAGTTGATTTTCATTCTTATGATACATAACTTTATTCTGAGCAACTACTGACAGGTTTGGCCAAAGTGTTGTGAATGGGCAACCAAGCACAAAATCTGCTTTTTTGAGAGACCTGAAGAGATTCTGTTGCAGATTAAATTTACACCCATGAAGACGGTTCTTTAACTTTACCATTTGCATTTCTCTTTCCAGGCAATTGGCTTCCAAACTTTAAGTGGAACCGGTGCTTTACGTTTGGCTGCTGAGTTCCTTAAGCTGAGAGCTAATCATAGTGTTGTCTATCTACCCGATCCAACATGGGGTAAGTATAATTCTGAAATCCAATAAAAAAAACAGAATACCTGGCATGATACAAGTTTGATGTTAACTTTATTCACATAAGTTGATCAAAGAATTTGCTTCAAACTCAACTTAACAAAAATGTTAGTCATTTAAGCCTCGGAGGGAATGTACAGCTTTGTGTCTCATGCTTGAATTCAAGTTTTATTTTGTAGCATATTAGCATAAAGTGAAGATAATGGACATTTTCAACAATTTAAAACCATTTCTGTTTAGAGAAAGTCTCTTAGAAACATTTCTGTTATCTAGGATCCCTTAGCTGATCTCATAAGTAGTGATTTTGTAAAAATCAATTCGATAAAAGTCTTTTTGAAATTGTTTTCCCACACCAGGAAACCACACAAGTATTTTCCAAATGGTCGGGTTCGACATCAGGAAGTATCGCTACTGGAAACCAGAAACAAAAGGCTTGGACATCGATGGGTTAATAGAAGACCTAAAGGTACAAATTTCACTTATTCTATGGCATTTTGGAACTAAGATCATTGGAAATAAATATTGCCATGTAAACTTCCACTCCCCCCCCTTCTACTGCATTGTCCATTCTACCTAGCCTGACCTACTGCCCCCTGCAAGGCACCCTTCGACTCCCACCTCACCTCTCACCTGACCTTGACCTGTTCTAACTCACTGCTATCTTTTGGATTTATTGCCAATTTTATGATCATGTGTGCAGTGTGACAATTGAAGGTACTCATATAAAATGTAGCAAGGAATTACAAAACCAATTGACTTTCTGGTCTCTTCTTTTGTCTTTTCTTATTACCTCTAGAATGCCCCAGAGAATGCTGTGGTTGTCCTCCATGCCTGTGCACACAACCCTACTGGTGTTGACCCTACACAAGAACAATGGAAGAAGATTGCAGAGGTTGTCAAGGTAATTGTTTATATTTTTTTCTCTTTTTCAAAGATGACAGTCATCATTCAAGCCTGTGTTTCAGTTCTTTTATGCTAATATCTTGATACATGCACATTGTTGATCTATAGTGAGTCTAATGGGGGGCATTGAGACTAACTGTCTTGATTGTAATGCATGTTAATTACTCTGGTAGTGATACAGTTGCTAATTAAAGGAATAACAAAGGCAGGGATCATATACAATTTATATTATGCAGTAACCTAAAAACTCTCTAACATTCGATTTTTAAGTTAACCGCCTCCTGTTTGACTGAATAAGCTCGCTTTGCAAATTGGCTCCTAAGATTTCACCGCAATACACAGTAAGCTGCCATTGGTTACGTAATACGCTTGAAATTCCATATTGATGACGTCAGAGCGAAACGACTCAATCGAGTAGTAGCACTTTTCTCCATACAAACGATGAACTAAAGCACAACCAGTACCAGTCAGTATCAGTACAGAATAGTACACATTGTCTTTGACACCTGCCTTCGTTATTCCTTTGAGTCTTGTCTCTCTATATGCGTAACTAACAGTGACTGGTATATAGCATTTCATGCTGTAAGTAAATAGGACAGTCAAAATGAATAGATGCATACCGTGAGATAGTAAACCATCGCTCAATGACTAACTTAGAATCTAAACAGCTGCAAGCTATAGCTGTCTGCTGAATTCTGCCATCTGTGAAATCTATTAAATAATCGCTATGGATACAACAAACCCTACACAATGTTTGACTAACCAAGTACTACACCACCTTGACATGTTGAATATTTTAAAGTAAATTAAAATCTGGACGAACAGGGCATTGCTTACCCTGGTATCCGAGGGAAATATGGTTATGAAAAATGGTCGATCGACTTACTACATAAATGCAAAGGGATATATAGCAAGGTTTCGTGCTAATCAACTTTAGTATTTGCAGTGGTTTGAACTTTTAGACAACCGAGAAATTGTCACCATTCATTTATTAGCCTCTGAAAAGCAACGAAATATGTAGCCAGACCTTCTAGTGAAGTAAGAAATTTTTTTATCTGCAGGTAAATTAGCTAGTAGGATTCTATAGGACTAACACAACAACAAAAGTTCTGTGCTGGCAGGATGAAGAAATGGCTTAAAGCTGTACCGGTACATTTTTGTCAAACCAAGTCTCAGGATGTAGTCTTACTGTAAATTTCATGATCATTTTGATAGGGTTAAGAAGGAGCTGAAAGAAATAAACTTTCTCAACTCCAAAGTAAAGGGTGTTCCCAAACATTGACTACCTACTTTTGTCAAAAGTTGCAATATGGGGTCAAAGGTTACTTTAGAGCAGGACACAACATTCAAGCTTTTTGTTTATCTTCAAACATCCAGAAAATGAAGTTTTGAATGTCAGCATCCTTCAAAGTTGAAACACATTCCTCGAAATTATGGATATCGACTGGCTAAATGACAGTGGATTCCTGAGGATGCCAGATGAAAAAAAAAAAGAACTTGCATTTTTCTGCCAGTAGATATTAATAAGAACACAACTCATGATGAGTAGGGTGACAATCGTCATTCAAAAACTTGCATGAGATTTCCGTAGCTAACATAAGCCCATCATTACTGCTTATTATCAGCAAATTTTATTGGAGCTGCTCTCATGAACCCCGCACAGTACTGACGTGTGCTGAAAGCAAAGGAAAAACGCAAGTGAGAACACGATTTGACAATTCTAGGCCTGAAATAGTTGCTTGATTTGTTACACATATGATGTCCCAGACTAGTCACATTTGGTGGTAGGAGAATAACATGAAGTTTTCAGGAGGAGAGAACAAAAGGCTCATGTTATATCAACGCTCATCTACTGTGACTGATGCTAGTGTTTCCAAAATGATTTCATCACACATAAATTACTACAAAGTCCCAAACTTCTTCCCTTACCCAATCTATTGTATGCCTCTGTGTAAAAAAAAAGGATGTTTCAGCATTACATATTTGCTGATAATTTTGGATTTCTCTTGGATATCTTTCAGGCTGGAAACCTGTTTACGTTCTTCGACTCTGCTTACATCGGTTTTGCTTCCGGTGATGTCGAGACAGACAGGTGGGCTGTCAGATATTTCGTCAGTCAAGGACTAGAGCTGTTCACTGCCCAGTCATTCTCGAAGAATTTTGGTCTTTACAGTGAGTACTCCGTTTTTTGGAAAAAGGCGAAAAAGGAAGAGTAATTGGGATAAATTAGACACTGATATGAGTATTCAAGTTTTTATTTTGAATGTAATAGTTTTTTACTTTGCATCAGTTTGTGCTAAAACATTGGAAACAGAAATTACAGTTTTAGGCTAGCCCATATTTTGAGATATAGTGTAGTGTCGTGCATTTCAGTTCTGATGCACTTAAGACTTTGACCAGGTAAATTTTTATCAAATTTTCCTTATCTCTATATATCTAGCTTTTAAAATGTGTAAACAACATTCACAGTTATATGTTAAGTATATTAACCAGAATTTGAAGAAACTGCTAGCAATTCCCATAGCAGTATCTTCGTTCATACCTTTTAAAGAAAAGTGTAGTTAGAAAAGAATGAAATACATCTACAGTCAACTTAGATGACCCTTATTGAGTTAAAAAATATGATCCTTTGTTTTATTGCAAATATAACAAGCACAATAAAACAGTTCTGGAAAGAATAATTCATGGACATTCCCCCATTGGGTTAAATTGGACACAAAACAAGTGAATAGTGGGCAGCGATGATTCGAAGCTAGCTTTTCAAAGTTACATCATCGTGTGTCTTCACATAAGTGAAAAAGACATTCATAGGCTTTCTACCACACTTCCAATTTAAGGTTACTTTCCGTTGCTATGGTAAAATCAGGAAATTTTCGAACGTGTGACGGAACGTGTAACGGAACTGCGTCGTAATGTGTGACCTAGACTGTAGATATTAAATAATCTTGTATCATGTAGACAGTCATTAAAGAAGTATTTGTAAAACTAGCTGGTTGTATTTATCTTCAGGGTAGTACTAGCTACAGTAGTTATTACATTTGCTTCGTAAACACTTAATTTCCACCTCAAGTGGAATACGTAAGGAAACCAGCTACCATTGAGTGACATCCTATACAAGGCCATCTTGATTAGGAAATTTTATAATTAATTCTTATTACTTTATTGTTTGTCATTAATGGATTCTAGACTGTACATTGTTAATGAGTACTTTGCTACTCAAAACCAATGTGGTGCTTTTAGTTCATGATGCAATCATCAAGGCGTTTGCTTAGCTTATCAGAAGATACATCTTATTGTGTATTCTTGTTAGTGTTAGGCAACATATCACCCTATAATATTTTTGAATTGCTTCCAAAGAATAAATTCTTCCTGTTTCCTTCTTCTTTGGAAATGACTCTATCCAATTTCTTTCTGTTTTCATATGTTTGTCATGCTATGTGTCAGCATGCAACCTACAGCTTCCACTATCACTGGCTCCCTGTTAAACTGCGTATTGACTTCAAAAGCATCTTGTTAACTTTTAAGTGTTTTCATGGCATCGCTCCTTGTTATTTGAGTTGTCTTTTGCAAAACTACAATCCAGCACGCCGTTTAAGGTCTCGTACAAAGTCATTACTGGTATCACACCCGGTATCCACAAAATCATACGGCCAACGTTCCTTTCAGTATGCTTCGGCTTTTTCTTTGGAATAGTCTCCCAGAGCATTTCAAATGTGCTCAATATGTTAATAAATTTAAAACTGTACTCAAGACTCATGTTTTCACGGTTGTAGTGTATTACTTTTAGTGTACATGTTTGTTTTGTGTACAGCGCATCGAGACTTTGTTGTGTGTTGCGCTTTATAAGAACTGTATTATAATTATTATTATATTGCTTCCAAACGTACACACTGTTTTAATGTCTCTATGCTGATGTATGAAGTATTACACGTTTAGAAGTCGAAGGAAACAATTGCCTTGAAGCACAATATATTGAAGTCTAGTCTTAGTAGGATATATAGCCTACCAGCATATTGACCAAACCAGACTTCAAGAAGCAAAGAGTCCACCAGCACATTCCATACTTATCAAATATTAAGCAATGCTTTATGTACACTCTAGTGACTCTGCTGAGGAGGTTCTTACGGTGGTTTTGAAGGGACAGGCCAGTTGTAGACTTAGCATTTAGTATCATGTGACATCTCATCAAATTTGCAGAGTTTTGTCGAGCTGACGAGTTATGCTAAACTGATATTGTGGCTGAAATTGCCAAATTGGTGAGTTGCTGCGCTGAACATAACTAGACAACACATCGAGTATGTTAGTTTTGATGTGTTGTCACGTTATGTCTACAACTCATTTATCCCTTCAGGACCACCGTAGGAATATTTCCTGAAACAGAAGGATATTATCTGAAACAGAAGGATATTTTCTGAAACAGAATGATGTTTCCTGAAACAGTTTACCATATAATTATACTTCATATTCAAAGTATAAATGAATTTTGTCTTTTAATAGATGAGAGAGTTGGCAATTTAGCTATCGTAGTCAACGATCCTGGCGTCCATGGAAGAGTTAAATCACAGATGGAGAAGCTAGCCAGAGCCATGTGGTCAAATCCACCCAATCATGGAGCCCGTATTGTAGCAAGTGTACTTACCAATCCAACCCTTTCAGCCCAGTGGTAAGCAAACCCACATTTCATGTCATCTCGCTTCATTGAGAAAGTGAAGCAAGATTATAGAATATGGTGCTGGACTGCCTGTGTGTGTGTGATTTTGTCAGAGATGTCTTGGCTTGTAAACATTGCATCATTTCATGCGTACTGTTACCATGGTCTATCCTGGAGATACCACTTCATGGTCCTGATATGGTTTACATGTTTTCATACATATTTTCTGTTACCATGGTACATCCTAGAGATACCACATCATGGCTCTGATATTGTTTACATGGTTTCATTTCATATTTTCTGTTACCATGGTATCCTGGAGATACCACTTCATGGTCCTGATATGGTTTACATGTTTTCATACATATTTTCTGTTACCATGGTACATCCTAGAGATACCACATCATGGCTCTGATATTGTTTACATGGTTTCATTTCATATTTTCTGTTACCATGGTATGTCCTAGAGATACCACATCATGGTCCTGATATGGTTTACATGGTTTCATTTCATATTTTCTGTTACCATGGTACATCCTAGAGATACCACATCATGGCTCTGATATTGTTTACATGGTTTCATTTCATATTTTCTGTTACCATGGT
>KN885294.1:10605-25178 GCA_000934455.1 Apostichopus parvimensis
GTAGCACTTTTTTCAATGGTAAGAGAGCAGAGAAACCTGTCTGTTCAAAACAATCTGTTGCATGAGTGCATTTTACCCATCTTAATATAATATGTTGTATAAAACAAATAATGAATGGTTTTCATTCGTGCAATAGTGCAAATATTTCATTCGTTGAAAGATGTGATTTGTTCCATTCAACTCGGATGCGCCTCGTTGAATGGAACATTCCATCTTTCAACTCATGAAATATTTGCACTATTGCACTCATAACCATTCATTATTTGTATAATAATGTATATGAGGCCTAATGTTAGCCAACAAGCAAGCTAGATTCAATCCCGCCCATACGTCGACGCGACGATGGCAGCCTCTTGTACCTTTTGTACTGTCACTTTTCTGTAGCTTAATTTTCGCGCCTTTCTACGAACTTCTGCATATGCATTTCAGATATCTGGAATTCAATTTCAGATATCTCGGATTCAACTTCAGATATCTCGAATTAGAATTGCAGATATCTTGAATTCAATTTCAGATATTTCGAATTCAATTTCAGATATCTCGAATTCAATTTCAGATATCTGAATTAGAATTTCAGATATCTCGAAATCTATTTTACATATCTCGAATTCAATTTCAGATATCTAAAATAAAATTTTAGATATCTCGAATTAAATTAAAGATATCTCGAATTTAATTTTAGATATCTGAAATAGAATTTTAGATATCTAAAACAAGAAACAATTTAAGATATCTAAAATTCCCGATTAAATGTTAAATGGCTTTTCCATAAGTGCGCGCGTATGGAAAGCCATTTTAACATTTAATCGGGAATTTAGATATCTTAAATTATCTGAAATTATTTCGAGATATCTGAAATTCCTTATTAAATGTTAAAACGGCTTTCCATACGCGCGGTCGACTCATAATTATGTGATTGAAAAGTTTACGCCCCGCCCACGATATCCATATGCAAGTTTGGCTCTCACTCAGGCAGCCATATCTGAATCGACGATTTCTGAGTAACGACGAGTAGACGGTGTGTGTACTCAAACAATGTGTGTTTGCAGTCCAGTCCACTTTGTTTGAGTATGTAAATTATGCGCAAATATTATATAGCTTTGTTTGCTCTGTCAATCTGTGTTACAAATGGCAGAAATAGTGCTTTTTAACGTGATCATGTTTTTGTTACATTCTACTCTAGATCGAGTAAACTGTGCACAGTTTCAAGACCCAAGAGACAATGCTGTGTACTATTTTCCGTTTGGAAGTGTTGTGAAGCTTTACTGTGTACAAAACGATATCACCGACATAGACGTGTTTACTCAAGAGGAAACCAGCATTAAAATAGTAGAACATTCGTTGTTACAGGAGGGATTTTCAATTAAATATGATTTTGAAGTTTTAAATTCAACGAGTACCCGGTTTACAATAAAGACTTTAACTGCTCAGATAAACGACACTATTTTTAGTTGTCAGAACCCAAAGCAGTTATTAGCCAGGATCGTGGGTTTTAATCCGATTAAGGATGCTGATCCTCTGTGTTCATCATCATATGGATCTCGATTCATCTTTGAGATTGAGGATGAGGTAGGCCTACAAAGCGACAACGAGATGAATTGTACTTCAGAGGAAGGAGACCCACCAGTGAGGATGTCAACTTACTTCAGAGATGGAGATGAATTCAAGGACGTCCCTAGCAACTCAACCAGAACAGTATCCTCTCACTCGCATCACTCTAAGTCTAAGACTCTCTCATCATACTTCAACTCATCATTTAATAATAGTGTATTTGTCTGTAATGTCTCTCAACAATTACCAGCATCTTATCAGAGTTACAAAGGATCTTGCTCCTTCGGACCTATTCTGTTTCTCCCGTTGTTCTCTATCACAGCGACACCTTCAACTATCGACTTTAGTGATATTAGAAATGCAGTATTTCGTTGTACCAGTAATGTGAGTGAAGTTAGACTATCCTGGACTAAAATCCCAACTCACTGGAAATATGATATTAAGAAAAGCGATGCATCCATTGAACTCACTGTATTGGATACCGAAAGAGGCGTCTACTCGGGGGATATACAATGTATTGGTTACTATGGAGATAGAAATATCACATCAATGATCCAAATCCTCGATTTGTTCTTTGTGGCGGTGACTCCATCAGAAATCATTTTCAGTAAGGTGAAGAACAATATTTTTAAGTGTACCAGTCATGTGAGCGAAGTTAACCTAACCTGGACCAACATCCCTAGTCATTGGAAATATGATATTAATGAAGGCGATACATACATTGAACTTAATGTTACGCATACCGGAAGTGACGTCTACTCAGTTGACATACAATGTGTTGGTTATTATGGAGATAGAGTCATCACATCAACAGTACATATATTATATTCACCACTGTCTGGCCTAGTTACCAATCTAGCAATATATTTGACCTTGGTGATTATCATCATTTTTGTTGTTGTTTGTGTTGTTGTGCTTCTAAGTCGCGTTTATGTGACAAATATTCGAAAAAACAAGGATACAATTCAAATGGATGATGCTTCCGTAGACGTTTTACCGGGAATTCTTCCCACAGAGAACTATGTGAACATAAATTCATCTTCATTTACTTATGACAGTGGTGGTTATCTCTCTCCCTGTGAACCTTTACAAGACGATGAACAGTATGATATTGTTAAATGAGTATTCTTTACTCTCAAAAACAATTTTATTCGTATGCTTTTTATTGTGTCATTGTGATAAACTGTACTCATAGTACTATTTGTCAAGTTACCGTTACACTCGAAATCACTGAAGTTATACTTTTGTATGATATATCATTAAAAAAACATGTCACTTTGGTGGTATAAGTCTGAATACATCCGTCCCTTCAATGCAGTATTTGTGTTAAGGAAGCGGAACGGGCGTCTTTCGATATAATATTACTTATAAATACAGCATGATGATTCGAGCGCCCTTAAACTGAGATAACATAATGTTTAACAAAGCGTTTGGTTCCAAAATTAATCAATTGGTGTGAACGAGGGAAGACTGTCTTTCGGTGTCTCTGCTTTGCATACTTTAAAGAAATTCTTGAACCAATTATAGAAAAGGCGAAAGTGTAATCGAGATAGGAATAACATTGGAATGGAAGCAGTTGCATTCCTATACTTAAATTCCAACATGTGGACGAGTTGTCTTGAAGGTAACAGATAACACATCTGCAATGTATACTGCGGGGGTGACCATTGCTGTGATTAACTCTGGGTACTATAGTCCGCTTGTTAGCGCCATCATGCTCGGTGAGGAGAGCCTGTATGGCATACTTTAACTACATGACGTTTTCCCTCCGTTTTAAGTGACCTTTTGTATGACCCACAGTCTCACAACTGACCTCCACACACAGAATGACTGATTGGCGCACATGACGACAACGAATTATTTTCCCCTTGGTCGCATTTGCAATATTTGCATAATTGCAATATATGACTTGGCTACTACATAAAAATAGAAAATTATTTTGATTAAATATTAACCTTCTGGCTTTTGTACACAGATGGTGGTTCGTGAGGGGAAATCATGTAATACACTTTACAACTGATATGATGTTGATATATGTGGTGCAATATAGATTAACACAGTGCATTTCCTGCTTACATCAGTTAACAAGCTTTACACACTAATAAGCGTTGAACGCCTAATTAGGTAATACTGTGAAGTGACCCTGTCGTTTGTTGCAAAGTCAAGAGGTATATATCGAATCGAAAGAAAATCTCGACAACGAGTGTGTTTAGATAACACTCCAGGAGAACTTAGATAATGCATACGTTTATACACAAACATGATTGCTATATGTTATATGTTCAATAAGTTGTGCATGTATCAATAGTAGTAGATACGTCAAGACCTTGCTACTCCAATCCTCGAAAGATTTTAATTTTCGTTTATGAAAAACATAAGCATATCCACTATATAAAGTAAGGTGATCATTAATCTCTTCTTTGTTCAACTCTTCCCTGTTCTGATTATGCTAATAACGAAATTTGTGCATTGGTTGTTGGGATTATCCCTGAATGATGAATACTCTCAACACAGAAATAGTTATTCTATTAAATATGACATACCATGGCTAACAGTTTGTCTGAAGTCATCTTTACAGGGAAAATAATTCCCCAAGTAACACAAATATTATGTTCTGATTACACGTAGGCTTTGTGCGGATACGGAAAGCCGTTAATGTATGTTAATTTTCAGTTTCGATTATTTTATCGTGAAAAGCAGTTCCTGAAACTAATTGAGCAATGGTACTTTAAAGCAAGAACGACACCTGCCCAGACCATTTTTTGAAGTGTTTGCTTGAGTTGTTTCAAATTTAAAAATAAGCATTGAAACTGAAAGGCGTTTCGATCAGAAACTTTGAACTGAAAGAAATGTCATGTCAAGTAAATCATGTACATTGTTGTCAACTCTTCATTTAGAGCAAGACCAAGATTGAAGTTGAAAACTTGATTTTGAGATCAAATGTTACTATAAAAATGTATTGCATTCAATAATTCATAAGTGCACTAATTCTATGATGCAATTGAATTAGACAAAACTAAACTATGTAGGAAGATTCACTGAAATCAAGCTTTCTATTTGTTCTCTTCGCTTTAACATCTTCCTTAACATATTGACAAGACAAAAACGTATTTGCTAATATGAACGATACGTAAACACCTCAGCAAATAGAATAACGTGAGTGAACTCGAAATGGTAATGTTGCAATTTGTTATCATTACTCCGTCTGTCGATTTAACATTACCATTTTAATTGTTGCATTATTCATCAAGTTCGCAGTCTGAATTTAACCGAGAAAGTAACAGAAAGTAACATTTCCTAATATAACAAGTGATAACAAAAATGTAATTAATATATTCAACCCTTGTATGTGACGATAAAATCGAAATAATTAAAATTACTTCTATCTAGTCATTACAGCTGAAGATTTAAAATATTTGTTATTATGAGCCACACATGATAGGGTTTATTGGTATGATAGATACTATTTATTCTTTTTTCATGTCTTTGACACACCGTCTGTTCCGAGATCATTTGATATAAGTTAGCCTATAATACTTCTCCCTTTATTCTCTATCACATTGACTCCAGAATCAAGTTCAGTTATGTCAGAAATAAGGTGCTGCAATAATGTACTAAGTGAAGTGAAGTTATATGGAAGAAAACAACTAATCACTAGAACTATTATATTAACACGAACAATTTCTCACAATAACTCATAATATTACGGATACCGCCATTTCAATGTATTTGCAATGTGTTGGTTATTATTGATACATAGTCATCTCATCAACAGCACAATCCATTAGTCACCAATTTCTAAACTTTGCAACCAGTCTAGCAATATGTTTGACGTTGATCATCAATATCATTGTTGTTGTTATTAATGTTGTTATTTTTTCCCCGTCTCGGTCGGGCTGCATGTATAAAAACACGAGTAAAACAATAGTGGTTCTATACAGTTCGCACGACCAACTTCATATTTCAGCTTACCTATAGCCAATCACGGAAACGTATTTTGCATGTGACATTAATGAGTATCATTGGAAATCTACCTAAGCGTAGAAGGGACTTTCCATTACCAAACTTCAAATATATGTTCATTACCGTTGTGAATAGATGTACTAAACGGTTCAAAATCTGAAAACTATGCGAAATTTGCAAACTTGGTATCAAGTGTGTAAAATGGAAATTTTATAAGTTTACTATTTTGCAGCTAAGGTACCTCTCGTCAAAACGGTTATTGTCAGATTTGTGACGTTTTTCAAGAAATAGTGTGCAAAATGCAAAACGGTCATTTTCAGACATATACCGGTTTGCATGTTGAATAAGTAGTCATTGAGGATGTCCCTTCTTCGTTTAGACTGCTGAATCAGTTCTTCTGGTGACCGTCGAAATTAGCTGCGGTAGTCTTCTTTAGTTACACAAGTAGTTTTGTTTTATTGGACGAATTGGTATTTCATTGATATATTTCCAAATTTTGACGTGAGAGACTGCGTGTTTGATGTATCACCATGTATTTTTCATGCTTATTAAAATACATTTATCGATATTTATCGATAAATAGATAATAAATTGGATTGTATTTAAAATACCAGTCCTGACTCTTTTTTATTAAATTGATGTTTAGTAACCTTTAAAAAAACTAATAAGTTTAACCTTATGCTGCGCACACAGTATGAATGGCAAGTTCAGTAAAATATACGTAATCGTAGCAGAATTGGAGATATTTTATCTTATAAATCATGAGAAAAATTTATAATGAACTTCCTACTAAGGAGTAACGTCTGCAATTGCTTTACACGCATTGACTTGGTAGCTTTTAATAAAGAGTCAGAGCCAGAAGTCTTGAAAATATGTCTGTATCTACCACAAACGATGCCATGGATTCGTAGCGACAAATTAACGATACTAATGGTACCAAGGGCCAAGTGCATAGGCGTAGGAGGCGGGGGGCTGGGGGGCTGCAGGCCATAATGACCCAATTGGTCACCATACGTGGTCTTGACTTTTAGTGTTCTTCTTAAGCGTTGCATGCTATTTAAAGTTACTCATCGAAGACACCGTGAACACCATAGGCTAGAGTCTAAAGAGAAGGGCATTGATTAAGGAAAACTCAACAAAATAGTAGTAAGTATAGCAGCGGCGTAACTATGAGTCTGGGGCCCTGGGTCCAGGGAAGGAAGGGCCCCCCTGGGTGCTGCGGAGAACCGATGGAGCGCGAAGTTCCAAAAGCGTGGGTCCAGGGCCCGCCTTAGGGCCCTGGAAGCTCTGTGGTTCTACAAGCTCTCTGGTGCAATCTAAGCCGTATATGGAACATTTCGAGGTAATTTTATCGACTGAGATTTTGGGGAAAATCTGCGTTCATAGACACATTTTTGGTCCGCCTTGTCTGTCATACTGGGAACATGAAAAACTGTGTTGCAAAGCTAGAATACATTAAGAGATTGAAAGGACTATAAGACCAAATGACCAATGTCCAATTAACTTAAACATGTATATTTCCACCCGTGGCGTAACTCCTGTGGACAAATGGTATCCAAGTTCCCGAGAACTTGGAAAGGCTAGAGCTTGAATTTACTGAGCCTGACCGTCTTGTCAGCAAACATATCGATGTTTCCACTTGAACTCGCTGACGCGTGCCTAGTATTTTACCGGCCAAATTTGGGCAAAATATCAGCAAAACGGTGGAAAATATGCCAAATTCGATTTACTGTCTGATACGGAAACATACAAATCCAAACACAAATCTTAGGCATCGGCGATTTGGCCGATAGCTGAGGAGAGCATCAGCCAAAGGGGTTCGAAATATGCCAAATTTGTGTCATTTGGCCAGTTATCGGCCAATGTCATGTGGCAACCCTGACCGAGAGCGAATTCATTGAAATTAGAGGCGCTATTTCGCTATAATATGTACCAGCGTAGCCTATCAAGTTCCAGTGTGTACCTCAGGCTCTTGAGTCAGTCGTGCGGAAAGAAGGATACGAGATTTGCAGTTGCAGGGGCATATGATTTATGACGAACGTATTCACGCACAGAAAAATATGTCCATTGTCTCGTTTATAGTTTCTTTTCCAACGAAAACGTGCCGTTTCAAAAAAAAAGGGTACCCCTCTTCTAAGTTCTGTACATCAGTGCAGCGGGGGCCCCCTTTGGTCGGGGGCCCCTGGGTTTGCCCCGTCCGAGCCCATAGGCGTTACGCCGCTGAAGTATAGCAAATGGCAACAGATCATTACCGCTCTACAGATTTGAACGTATTCAGGACTTGCAAGGCTCTCATTAGTTGTCGAAATTAAAATTGCATTTGAGATAAAAACTTTCAACCTTGATCGTCAATGTTCAAAACGTCAGTGTCGTCACTTGAAAAGCTAAAGGTCATGCCGTTATTGTTATTGACTCCTAGGAGATATACTTTCCACAGTCCTAAGTACGCAATGCCTATTAATTTAAAACACTCTAGGCTTTTGGAGTAGTCAAAGTGTTTATGATAACAATACTCACATTTCGCTTTAATCCAAAGTCTCTTCAGCGAGGGAGTTTTCTTTCAGTTTTAGTTTTACACCAATTCACTTTTAAACAATTCATACAGGCAAATTCATAGAGAGATCTACGTGAATAGTTGTAAAGCTGTTATAGTGTACCTATATAGCTAATACAAGGAAGTGTTTTGGGCAACACAGTAACAGTAGGAACTAAAATGATATGCAAATGATAGATATATATCAGTTAGATAATGATTATCATATAGAAATACAGTGATATATTATTTCCGCTAATTCTGCCTTCACGAGAGCATTTTGATAATGCTTTGGTGATACTGAACTGTTTTAAACTGTTAATCGAAAGCATCGACTTCACGAAAAAGTCGTTGAATGCAATCATTACAAATTTCCATTGCAATGTGTTTAGAGTTTTTAAGAATTTAAATCAAAACGCTGTAGTTTGAACACTACTATATAGAAATAAAACCACTGGACCTAATCAAACTCAGTCTGTAAACTAAGGTGTAATAATGTCACAGCATTTTATTTAAGTAATGGTTCAAAATCATACTTACTTCCGTAAGAGAGTTGTGCCTACGCATATGAGCAATAGTGGGTCATGAATTCCATTGTATCATTGAATTCGTTTGCAGAACACATCGATGTGGATAGTAAGTAATATGCCTACTACAGCCAAAGTCCCAACATGTTCAGGTATAACATTGAACGCATCTTCTAAATTGAAAATAAGACTCTTTTTGCGTAAGGTTATGTTAAATGTGTGTTAAACGTTGCAGGGCATTTTTATTTCGTTGCCTTTGGTCAGATTACAGGGTTTGGTCAACAACTGTTTTTCATATTGTACCTTCTTATTGATAACTGCTTTTTCATGTGGATCTTTCACTTCCTCGGAGCATAAAATAGTACAAGACAAAGAATCTGTAACAGAATGTGCGAGTCGGTTGTCTGTTGAGTTTTATCCGTACAGCAAATAAATGATTGCCTGATAACGTTTAGAATTAAAACAGATTGCATAAAAAGTACAGTTATATTCCTGTATTCATTATTATTTTCTCCTAAGCCAAGGGTAAACATGAGATAATATCTGTTTCAAGCTAAGTTACATATACCATGTTTTGCTTTAAACTGGGAGATACTGGAGTTTTAATTGTGTATTAGTATCGTTACATTTAATGTCCTTCACCTTTTGCTAACAGACGTTTCATTGTGCGTTGTTGAACAGTGCAAAATCAGCGTTATACGTTTTATCTTAATAATTAAAATCAATTGTAGGCAAAATATGCGGCTAACCGCCAACAAATGCTGCTTACCAACAGTTTTAAGTTGTGAGTATTAATGGCTTTTAGTCACTATGCATGATAATATGCGATTAAAATGCGAAGAGACGTTATTAAAGTTGACTTGTTCTTTTTTAAAGCAGTTAAGTCATCTTTGCACACAACCTTCTATTCAGGGGGCGGTCTGCTATTAATATTGTCACTGGGAATTTTCATCATATTTAAAGAGCCCCCTCAACCACGTAAAAACCATGCAATAGAGATAATTTGGAACAACAAAGTAATTGACAAGAATAAACTTACAGGTGTTGATTCCAACATATGACATGGTGCAAATTCGAAGTGCCCAAATCGTATATGCATTGGAAAGGAGAAATATGAAAATTAGCATCATTTCTAGAACTGATTAAAAGAGCCCCTTTATTGGGGCCTCTAATTGTCAAATATTGGTTTCCTATGCTAGGCATAGGTGTATTGCAACGAACCTCTATATCAGTATTATCTCATCTGAAATTAACAATAAATTGTGTGCATTGACCAGGTGCCCTCTCAACTGTGCTGTATGAATATTATGGTAAAAGCAAATGAAGGGACCCCGAGGCCCCCGATATTAGTGGGCCTCTGGGAAATTTTTGAGCCTCCGGGAAATTTACCGGCTTCTCGGTGGGCCAGTCCGCACCTGCTTCTGTCTCGTCATTGTACAGTGAAACGACACCATGGATCAACTCTGACTCATTAAAATTGTTACTCGTTGTTGTAGTTATATCGAACCACAAACCCTGGTAGATAAGTAATATTAATGATGTAACTACTATATTGTCCAATTCATTGATCCATTCAGTCTATAGATTGATGGTTGCTAGTTTGGGGTGGACAATCACAGATTTTCATCCGATAAATTGTCAGCAACTTTCCCTTGTGCAACACCTTCGCGTATGGTCAAATCTTAATGACGTACCTGACTAGATGAAATGTCAACTTATTTAATAAACATTATTAGGATGTAAAATTCAATTCAGCAATCCAGTAGATGTACCAGTAGTCTGTATCTAGGGATGAATTGAAGTTCATCGACATCTTCTGCATCATCTGACAAACTGGTAATGATGGAAACATCCTTAATGGCTGAAGATTCGTGTTCACGTGACGCTGAAATCAATATACGGTTGAATGTATTTTTGATTTTGAGTCTACCAATGACGGAAGTATAATATCCATTGGAGTGTTTTGCATATGGAAATCAGTACAATTCTGCAATAGAGATAACAATACATTCAAACGAACAGTCGGCAAATAAGTTATGACGCGTATGAAAGGCAAAAATATTATAGAATGAAAAAAAACATTAGCACAACGAGTGAGTACTCTTAGCATGGATCAATTTTCAAACTTTAGTTTTGTATTATATATTAACGACGATTGGCATTGCCATATACGTACTAATAAGATAATTACATGATCTGACCTAGTGCCTAATGATGTATTTGTTAGAGATTAGTGTAATAAGCTCATAATGACTATACTCAAATAAATTAGTCGAATGTATTATTTGAATGTTCCATATTTATTGACGGCATGTTAACAATTTATGATGCATATCAGAAGACATGTGTAATTTATCCAAATTATTAGATTTGTACTAGGTGTCGAGGTACTATGCAGATTTAAAAACAATTAACTCCCAAACTTGAATGTATGGTTAACAAGCTATCTCTCATTGGAAGGGGGAAAAATGTTGTTCTACTTTACAGTCAAACTTTGAAATTTCCTTGATAGTAATATTTAAATATTAAAATTTTAAATACATCGTAATTTTATGTAAAAAACCCGTACAAACAAAAGTTATTAGAACCTCAGATGGTTTCAAGTTAAGATTCTTTTTAGTAAGTAACTTTCATACAGGTGAACTATATGTGTTAATGTTTTTTGTTGTATTCTTTCTTTTCTCATTGATCTCATTGTTGTTTGCCAGTGTACATTTCTTGAAGTGTGTATTGTTTAAGAATTATTGAGAGAGCGTAGGGAAAAGCGATATAATAAGTTATTGCACTTCTGTTTTCTCCTTTTCCATGCAATAAAGGAACAATACGATAACAGGAGCATGAAGATATGTAAATATCACCTGTAGCCTATATGTTATTGTTATTGTAAGTTTTTTATTCCCCCTAACATATATGTATATACATGATTGCATATGTTTTGTGTAAGTAAGCCTACTTGTTTATATAAACCTGGGTGTATATGTATATATGTATGTGTATGCATATACTTATATACGTGACCTGTAATAACTATGTTATGTAGCCTACGGCAAATAGAGGGCGACAGATATGATGACCAACGGCATCACAATATATGCGTGTGTGTATTTGTATTCAATTGTGTATGTATGCATATGTGTATATTAATGTATTGTGGGTGGCGGGGTGGGATGGGTGGGTTTTACGTGTTGGGTTGGTGTGTTAGTGGATATAAGTGTTACTGTTTTCTTGTATTGTTCTCACTATTTACCTATGGGAGCGCTCAACTAGACAAGCCCTCTGGATTTTTTGAAGTGCTTCCTTTCACAATTTTCCCTGTTGAAATGTTTTGTCACTTAGGTAACTTCTCTGTATTTATATTGTGAAGAAACAAATAAATGAATGAATGAATGAATATGGACACAATAGTCTCTGTTTTATTATAATTCTGTAATGGTTTTTATTTCATTCATATATTTCATTGTTGATATGCGAACAAAGCTCCAAAAAGGTCTGTGGACGAGAGCTCGATATGTAAACGATGGCCTTATGTGCTGTTGTAAGTTCCATAAATTGCAACTGCCGCAATTTTTCGGAAACGCCCACTATATATATTAATTTAGCACTGCCATTGACTTTATACGCAATGGAAGTGAGTACGTTGTATCGCCAGTGGTGATGTATGGATGCAGCACACAATTGTATGCTTCACGGAGGGATCAGGGATATTACGAATACATTTGCTGCTGTTTCTTCTGCGATTCAGTGCTTGACTGCCAAGCTTTTGAAGTATTTCTTGTTTAAATTGGACCAGGGATACATCAATATTTCCATGGCGTATAGACAAGGATTTTTTATGATCGTGTTATGTGTAAAAATATCTCAAGCAGTTAGTTTTCAACTGTATACCAACTTAACAGGGCATTAACAGTGTACTATGCCACCGCTCTGCGAGAAATGTTGCTGCAATTTTTATTCATAAAGCCTCAGACTAGTATTGAACATTTTATTTAGTGCATCAGATAACCATTCAAGACTCAATTATAGCCATCATGTCTTTTGATTGCAGCTTTATAGCTGATAATAAATAGGTGATTAAAATTGTAAGCGCTAAAAGACATTGGCACATTGGCACATATGAGAAGGTAGGGGAAAAGACAGCTTTAAAATGGCAATAAAGGTTATTTTTGTCCTTATGTTGATCTTTGCTTTCTTGATTGCTTATTCTTCTCAAGCGGAGATAAAATATGCACAATTTCGAAAGGCAGGAGATACGAGCGTTGTGCAATACTTTCCTTTCGGTAGTAAGGTAGGGATTTACTGTGTGCAGAAGAAAAGCAGTAGGACAGACATCACTATCTACGATAACGGTCTTATACACATAGTTGCAAATTCGGTTTTACAGGATAGGTTCTCACACATTTATCAGTTTGAACTGATTACTTCAACGACTTCTCTGTTTACAATAAATAACCTAACCCGTGAATTAAATGACACCATTTTTACAAGTCTGAGCGACCTGCAAAGAAATGCCAGAATCAGAGGCTTTAATCCGATTAATGATGTTAATCCTCTGTGTTCGTCATCATATCCATCTCAATTCATATTTGAGGATTCGGTACAAAGTGACATCGAGATGAGTTGTACTTCAAAGGAAGGAGACCCACCAGTGATGATGTCAACTTACATCAGAGATGGAGATAAAATCAATGACGTCACTAGCATCTCAACCAGGACAGTATCCTCCTACCCGCACCCCTCTAAGACTCTATCATTCTCATCGTACTTCAACTCATCATTTAACAATAGTATCTTTGTCTGTAATGTCTCTCAACAATTACCAGCACCTTATCAGAGTTACCAAGGATCTTGCTCCTTCGGACCTATTCTGTTTCTCCCATTGTTCTCTGTCACAGTGCATCCATCAAATATCAACTTTAGTGATGTTAGGAATGCAATATTTCGTTGTACCAGTAATGTGAGTGAAGTTAGACTATCCTGGACTAAAATCCCAACTCACTGGAAGTATGATATTAAGGAAAGCGATGCATCCATTGAACTATATGTATTGGATACCGGAAGTGGCGTCTACTCAGGGTATATACAATGTGTTGGTTACTATGGAGATAGAAATATCACATCAATGACCCAAATCAGTGCAACCAATAACCCAGGTCGAGTAATAGCTGTGTTATTAGTTTTCATGGTCATCTGCTTCTGTTTTATATGTCTCATTGTAAGTATAGTATATTAATATCGCTCAAATGTTTCCGCCGGAGAGAACTCTAGTACGAGTAATGCTAATATTAGAAATACATCCATTAATGATGGTATAGTCCCACCGATTGAATCTCAGATTGATAATAGTAATGCATTAAATCTCCCCACAGATAACTATACGAACATCAATTCATCTTTATTTACTTATGACAGTGGTGGTTATCTGTCTCCCTGCGAACCTTTACAAGAATATGAACAATATGATATTGTTAAATGATTATTCTTTATTGTTATTAACTTATATTCATATATTACGTTTTGGTTTTGATTCATTTTTTTTATAATTGTGTTAAGTACAGTATTTAGTACTTTATTTTCAAATTACCGTGACCATCGAAAAGAATTTAATAACAGACGGCATTCTTTTGTATCATGTACCATGATATACATTGGTGGAATTAGTCTGAATATATCCGTCCCTCCAGTGCGACACTTGTGTTCTGCAGCTAAACAGACGTTTTACTATAATAGACTATTTACATGTACAGTAGTCTGGGAACTCTGGGACAATAATCTGTTTGTTAGCACACCATCACGCTTGGTGAGCGGAGCCGAAGTGGAGGACACAGGGGGTTGGGTGTGCCACCCCAACAGGCGTAATTTAACTACATGGTGTTTCCTTCATTTCATATGACATATTGTAAGACCCAGAGCCTTAACACTAACCTCCACGCACAGAACGGGAGGTGGGCGCACAAGACGACAACGAATTAATTTCCCTTTCGTTGGTCTCATTTGTTGAG